>VWZP01004692.1:8514-117780 GCA_013396995.1 Dicaeum eximium | reverse complement strand
ATAGAAAGAAAATTATCAGGAATAGAGAGGGAAATTATCAGGCTGTTTTTCAGAGAAATTTTAATTGACCACATCCAAATATCTTTTAGAGGATCCTTAATAGAGTTCCCTTTTTTTTTCCCCCAGTCAACTTCAATTTTTTTTTTTTAACCTGACAAGTTTTACCTTTTATCCAATCTCATTATTCTGGAGAGGGAAAACATGCAAGAGAGTAGGGGAAATGTTTACTCTTTACCAGGGAAAAGTAACTCTCATAGATTTGAGAATGTAGCAGAAGGACAGCAAAGTCATATTTTGATATCTTTATTGCACTGCATTTTTGCTTTGAACTTGCAGCCATATACTTGCAAAGTTTGATAAGATTTTAGGCTTGTTTGAAGAATTACATAAATAATTTGGACATAAAAGTGGAAATTTCTACACATGATAGGAATTAAGGGGAGGTAACATCTTTTATTTTAAAACATCATCCAGGTCTAATCAAAAAGTAATCTGAACAAAATCAAAAGATAAGAACATAACATAGGCTTCAGAATCTAAAATCCTTTCAATCTTCAGATCCGGACAATGTCAGATTGTGAATGCACATCTAGTGTCTACATATTAATGACCACTGCAGCTTCTGCTCCCTGCGCTGACTCATGACAGTCACTCCTGCCCTTCCACTGCATTAGTGAATTTAAGAGCACTTACAGCTGTCTCTGTTGATGACACAGTTTCCTTGTCCATAATACCTCTCCAAAGCACAAAAGCCTTGTGTCCTTCACCATCCATCTCTGCAATGTCCAAGTCTGGGCACAAACACAACGCACCTGGGCATACTATTTAAGGGAAGTTCTTTCAGCAAACCCGAAAGGAACAGTACCTTACTTTGCATAACAGGAACTGTGCTTGAAAGCCCATTAGAGATCTAATAAAGCTCTCTAAGTACAGAAGGAGGAACTTGCAGCTAAGCAAATAAAGACTGCCTAATAATAATTTGCACCATAGTAATAGAGTTATGCATTAGAGTCTGTATACCTGTATTGTCCCTGCCTGGGATAGAATTGTGTTTCATCATAGCAGGCTGTATGGTGCTGCACTCTGCATCTGTAACCAAAACAGTGTTGATAACACACCCATGTTTTGGTTATTGAACCAGGCTTGCACAGTCCAGGCACTCTCTGTTTATCACTCTGTCCCTGCAGGAAGCAGGCCAAGGGTGAGCAAGAGCCTGGGAGGAGAAGCAGCCAGGAGAGCTGACCCCAGCTGAACATATCCAAATGCCATATGCCATACAATGACATGCTCAGCAGTCAGAACTGGGGCTGTAATCTTTCCAAAGTAGCCAATCTTCAGACACAAGCTTGGGCACTGAGGTGCTGTTTGGAGATAGCAAGTCACTGCCATGACAATACTTGCTCCTTTTTCCCTTTCTTGTTCATTATTTAACTGTTCTTATCTCAAGATAAAAGAGTCAACTTTTTCCTATAACCTTTTCTTTATACAAAAAGCAAGAACTATCTCTTTAATCAGGCATATTCAGTCCATGGATCATCTTGCAGAATTTTCATACAAGGGGAAGAGGAATGTGGGGGTTGATGTAGAAAATGTTTTTAGTTTTTACGTCAAATTAGTATACAGCCTCTTCATATTTTATTGGAAGGAATAAACAAATTATACAGAAAAAAAAAATTTCCCATCTTTCATTCTATTAAAAATAAAATAAAATTGCTGACTAACAAATTCAGTTTTGATAAGCCCAGAAGCAATTTTGTGGGCCTTTATATTTCAGTATAAGAATGTCAAAAATCTTAAGTTGAAGTTTTAACTCCTAATTTTAGAGATTTTATGGAATAGAATCATAGAATCACATAATATGCTGACTTGGAATGGACCCATCACGATCATCAAATCCAGCTCCAGGGCCTGCACAGGACAACCCAAGAATCGCACTATGGGCCTGAGAGCATTGTCCAAACACTTCTTAAACGATTTCAGGCTCTGTATTGCAACAGTTTCCCTGGGGATCCTGATCCAAAGTCCAATCATCCTTTGGGTTGAAAACATTTTCCTGATATCCAACCAAAACCTCCCCTGACCCAACTTCATGCCATTTACTCAAGTCCTGTCACTGGGCACTACAGAGAAGAAATCAGTGTCTGCTCCTCCTCTTTGCCTCATGAGGAAGTTGTAGACTGTAATGAGGTTTCTCGTCAGTCAGATCAAGTAACCTTAGCTGCTTCTCGTATGGCTTCCGCTCCAGACCCTTCATCATCCTCATGGCACTCCTTTGGATGCTCTCTAATAATTTAATGTCTTTCTAATATTGCGGTACACAAAACTCCCCCCAGCACTCGAGGTGAGGCTGCCCTACTGCAGAGCTGACTAGGGACAATTGCCTCCTTTGCCCGGCTGGCAGTGCTGAGGCAGGCTATAATTGGCCATTTGGGCTGCCAAGGCACTGCTGACTCATGTTCAACTTGCCATCAACCAAGACCCCCATGTCCTTTTCCATGGCACTGCCTTTCAGCACCTCATTCCCCAGTGTATACACACAACCATGGTTGCCCTGTCCCAGAAGTAGAATCCAGCACTGTCCTCATTAAACTTCATAGTGTTGGCAGTTGCCTAATCTTCTAATTTGTCAAGAATACTTTTTCTATAAGATTTTCCCACTGGGCTACCACTATTGGATCATATGTTTCTCCATAAGTAACATCTTTCACTATCACTGATTTAAAATGTATGATGCAAAAAAAACCAGTGACATATCTTACATTCTATCAAAAGGATTTATATCTGCTTCTAAAAAATCTTTTTTTTCCCACACAGGTTTATGTAACAAATTATGTTTCAAAACATTATAATGAAAATCCCTCCTCTACTTCAGACCTTGTAAAGGACATTAGGTATACTGAGATTTTTCTATAGATAACTAATGATTTATTAATGTACAGTCCTAATGCATTTTAACATTCTTTACTATAATCAATTCACCCTGCTTAAGCAGTAATTGTTCAGAGCTTTTCATTCAATCAAGAGCATGACAACACTCTGAAGGATAGAGTTAGTAAAATACTTATTCCAAAATTGACCCACCATTATGTTTTCTCAGTGTCAAGGTATTTGCATTTTTTAAATAAAATCATTTTTCCAGTTAGTGATCAAACTAGCCATTTCTTTGTCCCTTTCTAGTATCTATGCCATCATATTAGGTATCAAAAAGATCAGCAATAAGAGATGAAAGATAAAGGTCTCAATTTTTAGTTTAGTGAATTTGCTTTAATATTTCTAAATTATCTGCAGACTTCACCGTTCTAGAAGGGAATAAGATCTTCCAGGTTTTGAGGTAATATAAGTTACCCTTGACAATCTATGAAAAAAACCAACCCCAAAACAAACCCAGTAAAATCTAAAGGCAAGTCAATAGCAGTGGTTTAGAATTAGTGGACCTACATAGTAGTTTAATAAATACCTTCTGTAGAATATCATCATGTGAGTTATTACAACTCAACTATGACTACTTCAGGACTACCAGTTCTGATTACAGTAATACAAAGATATGTAAAACTAACTGACACTTTAAAACTATACTGAAGATTCAATTAAATCCTTACATTGAGTCTAACTGGAATTCTCACTTGATACTTCTTCTATTCCACTCTGTCAAATTGTACCAAATTTCACCAAGTTTCCGAATAAAAGCACAAGAACATGTTAGATCATGATTTTTTTACATTTAGTGTGAATTAAAGTTCAAGGGCCAGTAGTGTCACACATTGTAACTCGTCAATGTTAAAACACAGATGTAAAAATTATTGCAAAAACTATTCCCATTATTATTAAGAATTATAAACTAAAATAGGGCAGATCCTTTACTAGTGTAAACAGTTCAAACATTACAGAACTAAATCAATTTCATAATGAATAACATTTACACTGTCATTGGAGAACATCCTCAATTCTAGTTTTTACAAATGCTGATTGTTCCACTTACGGTTTTCTAGAGCTTGTTTCATAACAAAACTGTTTATAATGTGGGGTATTTTCTCCTGAATTTTGGTATGTGTTATGAAAAACTAGTATTTCTGACAAATTAAAACTACTAATACTACTAAAACTGCTACTACCAATTGTAAACTGACTGTGAAAGGCAGTAGTTACATACTTGGAAAAACATTTTTTAAAACACAGACAAACTACTTATATGAAATTAGTTTCCAAGTAGAATTTCCAATGAAGAACAGGTTACTTTAAGAAGTAAAAGGGACATCTATTAATAAAAGAAAATTTACTGTACTAAAGAAGATATCATTTCAAAAATCACTAATTTTTATTTATGCAAGGAATTCATACCAACTACTTCTCAGATTTCAGACACACACAAGTACTAGAATGTACTGAATACAGACCTTTGCACAACAGCTACACAATAACCCAGAATCTCTAAGTGAAGAGCTACTATTTTTAATTTACCAACAGCTCCCCAAAGTGGAACAGCTGTACAGCATGTTTATATTTATTTTCCTACTTTATATTTATATTTTGTTTTTATTTATTTATTTATTTATGTTGGGTAATGTTGGCCACTATACTAATTCAATTTTCTTCTAAAGAATGACCAACAGGATAGTACAAACCTTAGAGCTCAATATAATTTATAGTACAAAGAAACACATGATACAGCGATAGATCCACCTGGGTGGAGGCAAATTAACTTGGAAATAAAACTTCAAGAAGTCATGACCACATACTTAGCACTCACACATAAGTATAAAATAGGTAAATTCCTAAGATTTTAAATTATAGCCCTACTTTTCTCAATATGTCACAGAATGACTATTCAATGCTTTAACATGATCCTTAATTACATGAAAGGGATCATCTCTGTCTCTCACACAAATATACACTCCATCTGAAAGCTGAAGTCTTGTAAGTCTCAGTATGCTCATTCTTTTATACCATACTTCCTCAACACTTTAACCATAGGCTGCAGTATTCATCAGCTGTCTTGTTTTCCTTCCACGTGCTGACTCATTGGATTTTCTTGGAAGAAAAAAATTAACCTTTTTGGATTTCCTTCGTTATCCAAAATGAAATTAAAATCTGATTTCAGAATGAAAAAGGTTAAATATTACAAGAAAAATCTACCAGAACTTAGGTCCAACAGTTTAATTACTAGGTTTTCACACAAGAAAAATGCATGTGCAAATTCTACTTCTGGGTCAGAGACAAAAAATTTAAACCAATGTTTTAAGTGTCAGTGGAGGAGCCAAACAATGGATTTACTACCTTTTCTGATTACTCTTAACTCTTCCTTCCTTAAGTATCCTTTGGTCCTCTGCTGACTGATTCTCAAGGTTACATTCTTGCAAGGAAGAAACTCTATTTGGTAGAGATATGCTTTGTGAATACAAAGGACAACCACGATTAAAATCTTCATTTGCAAGCAGTTTTCCACAATGCTCCCTTTTGAATAATACAATTACTTCCGAATCATGAATCCCTTAAAGATATTAAATAATCAGTGTGTATTGAAGGAAACAACACATATTCAAATTATAATCCAGGCTTTTCTACCAAAGATAGAGACAAACATGCTGTCATTCTCATTTACAAGCTGTACATGGGCCCCTAAGGTTGTTTTTGAAGGGCTGATTTTCAAAACTATTTAAAATACAAACAAACAAACAAAACCCCCAAAACCACAGCACTGCAACAGCAAGTATTTCTTAGCTAGTAGAAGAATGACTTTAAGACATAGTTATTCAGGGACAAGCTGATTCAATTCTTTGGTTTTTTTGTTACAGAACCATATCTTAATTTTCCAACACAAGAAATCATGTCTTGGAATTGTTAAAAACTTGTTTCAGTTTTGACTTACCTCATGATTGTGACAGTAAAGAAAAAGTTTTAAAATAGACATTATTCTAAAAAGACATTAGACAATAGACATCACTTTAAAAATTATGAGAAATCCTCAATCACATGATTTGGAAGGTGTATCTCTTATTGTCCACTTATCAAGCATAATCCATTCCTGTATCTAGGAAAATTTTGCTTAATTGCCAAAACTGTCTCACACAGTTGTGTGATCACAAGATATTCACAATCACTATTTAACTTCTCACTTTCAGAAATGCAGCTCTGAATTTTTTTCATAGCAATAGCATGCACCAACACACTCTGCATCAAAGGCATTGTATATCTTGAAGCACTATTTCTCACTAGTCTTTATATTTCTCTTCTCTTTGGAGCTCAGGAATAAAATTTAATAATATTCAATCCAAGTAAGTAGCTTTCTCCCTTTGACTATGTACTTCCTTAATGTCAGCATAGATTTTAAATTATTTATGAAACCGTTTGGTAAACAATATGAAATCAAAATAAACTTAAGATAGCCCTCATTCATATTCTCGCTTCATATTTCAAGTTGTGAAAATATTTTCCTGTGTGGTATTGTTTGCAAAGTTAAAGTTGAAAGCACTATTGGACATATTTCCATGACTTTTAAAACAGAAATTGCCATTTTATCCTGATCTAGGACTTCTTCTTTCTTCAATTAAAACTCAGAACTTTGTCTATTTCAAATTCAATAACTGAATTTAGTTTTTCTTCAAGTTTTGGCATTGGAAAGGAAGAGGGAGGGGAGAGCAGAGTCTCTGTATTTTAAGTCTGTGTTTATAGAAAGATGTGGTGGGACTTCTGGCATATGAATCAACTACATAAAATGAAAGCAATCATTCCGGTTCAATGGAAACTTGAAAGCAAGTTCCATCTACAACAACAAAGAATGAAAGCAGCATTTTGTGTGACAAACTAAACTGAGGTAGTAATTTAATTTGAACACTTTTATAACGTTTGCAATACTAGTGAGAATCATCATGATTCCATGGACTGATCAGGAGAGAACTAACTAACTGACCACTAGAGATTTATTTGAAATGAAGACACCTGGTATGGTTCATTAATTTGGTCATATCAATACCTTCAATGAAGGGGAAAAAAAAAGACCCAACCAAAAAAACCCCCCAAAACCAACAGTTACATCAATTGTAAAGTTTTGGGGGGTTAGGAGTTTTTTCTTTTTTCAATAGATATTCTAAAAAAAAAAAGATGTATTTTTGCAGTAGGATTTTTAGTTTATGTATCTGTGGATATATTTCAAACTAAAAGGTTAGATTAAGACTCTCCATATATACTGGATTGGACACTTTCTGATTTTAAGTTTTTGGTTTCTTTAAATGACTAAGAGGCTCTTAAAGACAGTCTCACATTGAAATTATATGATACTGCTGCTTTACCCAGTATGCAGAGGCATGTTTGATATCCATATCACTGAATGTTCTCAATTTAGAAACACAGAATGGCCAAATACAGTCGTGCCAAGTATTAATTTCCTGTGATGCTTTTCTTTAACAAACAATATTATTGCATCTTCCTACTTCATAATCATTTACTAAGTTGATGAAATGTCTCTGAGTTACACCAGTGGTTTTACTTTCAATCTCCACCTAAAGGATGTACCATCGGAAGTTCAACAAGAGGTCCTGTTATTCTGCATGCCTAATTTGAAAAGTCCAGGATTTAATATGCCAGTATCCCAACACATAAGTTTACTTATGTTGTTATCTTGAATATCATGTTAAAAGCAAGCATATATTCTGCCTTACAGTAGGAGAGGCACAGCTTGTATTTGCAGTCAGATCCATAACCCCTGTTTTCTGCTGCTACAAGATCTTTTGCATTATACACATATAATTGCAAGGATACAACAACACAACTTCCTGCAATGCAATACAGTGTTCTTACTTCCAGTCATCATATCCCTCAGTCTTGCCACACAGCTAGCAATGTGTAAGGACTTCCTCAGGAAACAGAGAAGCATCTCAACAAATTACTTCGTCAGAGTGATCAAAAGGTAAATTGCTAAATCTCTTCTGCAAAACTCGCTTCTTTATGAAAGCATAATTCATGGCCCTCCATGGCACAAAGAGCAGTCCTGAATTCTGTCTCCTAACCTGTGCTTGGAAGGACTATCCAGTTCCAGCACAAATACTGCACACTTCCTGTGAGGCTCAGGAATGCCAAGACGCATAACCAGCTAATGTCAACCACCAGAAAAAGCTTCTTACTCTCAGAATTATGGAGTACCAGGTCTCAAGGAAACTGAGCAGCTCAAGTGGAGGTAAAATAGGAAACAATTTGGAGATTCTGGAGATCTCATTATGGCAAAGTGACTTGGTAACTTACTGCATTGAGTCTACAAGGCAACATTACGATCATTGCAGTGGACTGCAAGGACAACCTCTCTGCCTGCCAAGTGCACTTGGCCAATGCTCTACAAACCAGGCCAGCTGGCCAGCCATGTGCATTTAGGAAGACAATGAATGAGACCTCTAGAAGTTTATGATACACCACTAAGCAAACAAGGAAAGCGAGAAAGGTGCCAGATGAAGAAGACTTAGATGATATACTGTTGCAAACCCTGAAAAAAAGGCAGTCTGGCCTAGAAATGATATAACAGTTCTCTAAAGGAGAGTTATGGCATATTTAACCTTCCAACATGTAGAACCTGACATATTTTGATTATTCAGGTTAATAGCTAAGAAGAGAAAAAAAAGTATACTTCACACTCATTTTATACTTTTGTTAGCTAAACATTGAGAAGAAAACACTAATAGACAAAACACTTATTTGGCACCTAAGGTCTACACCCCTGCAGCTGCTTTTGGAGAGAATTAATGCTTCCAATAAATCTGTGGTAACTTAGAGCAAACAAAACAGTACTTTAAAGAAAAGTGTGAACATTTCTCAGCTGTCCTGATGCATGTTAACTTTAAAGGCTGATTATAAACATATAAATGCCCCTGTTTATATTACTCCTTTGAGCTTTTCAGCAAGATATTCAGCCAATACAGAGATACATTGTTTCTGCAGAGGTCCAATTGTGTACAGATACTCTGTTCAGACAAGGCAGCAATCTGTTAAAACTTTAGTTGATTGTAATGTGTAGTTTTAAGTGAAGCCTTAGTCATGCTTGTCCAGTGACCAGTTTCTTGTTCAATTTAATTAAATGCATATAGTTAAGAAATTTTATGCATACATTTGTACCAGCCAAAGGTGTGATTTTTAACTTGAAAATAATTTAAATTATGTACTGATGTATTTTTTTAGGAATTGTGTAAATAATGTAAGTAATGTAAGAAATTTATAATTAAATAATAAAAAAACCCCGTATGCTTAGTTGGTCAAACTTAACCAATGTATCTAAATGTCCTGGATTGTAAGATAAGTGTGTATTCTATTTGCCATCTGTTAAAGGTGGGGCAGTTATCTTCTATTAATTGGGCAGTTTTCTTTATCTCTTCCACAAGCAATCCTCCCTCTGGGGAGATATCTTCTGTTAATGAGCCATTGAGCTTCACTCCATGACTGATAAAATTACATCATCCTGTTGTGAGATGCTCCACCCAGGAGAAGGGGCCAAGCATTCCTTCCCTGATCTAATCTGAGATTCTGGGCTTTTCCCACTGATTCCGAGAGGAAGACCAAGCCCATCTACACCACCACCAGACCTTCAGAGGAAAACTACCCCCTTCTAAAGGATCACTGCTTCATCAGAACCAAATCTGTCACTCCAGGAGGACTACAGCTACCATTCAATCGGACTGCTACCAACACCCTGACCCACAGGGTGTCAGGTCATGTTCTGACTCTCTCAGTAGTTTTTGTTTGTACTAATTACATTTGTATTTTTTAGTTTTCCTAGTAAAGAACTGTTATTCCTATTCCCATATCTTTGCCTGAGAGCCTTTTAATTTCAAAATTATAATAATTTAGAGGGAGGGGGTTTACATTTTCCATTTCAGAGGAGCTCCTGCCTTCCTTAGCAGACACCTGTCTTTTCAAACCAAGACACTAAACTACTCACTATTTCTTTTTTCTTCCATAATTCCAGTTTCTGTGCACTGCAGTTGACAAATCTACCTGCACTTTAAGTATTAGCAAATAATTGACATTTAAATCTAACAAGACTTTGCATCTTACACAAGATCGTTTTGGAGTAACCACTTCTGACCAACTGTTTATGAAGACCTAAGCAAGTCACAGATCTAAACTGATTTCTAACAAAAATAATCTAAAAGTGGCCCACAGACTAAAACGATAAAAAATTCAGGCTACCTTTTTCCTCCTAGACCTGAATGCACTGAATCAATTTATTTTTCTTTCAACTAATTCTATGAAATAATTGAGGTTTTTTGCCACCATTGCTTTCCTCTGAATCTTATCTCTCTAGTCTTTAGCACTGTGCAGCTGGCTGGTCGGTTAGGCCCAAGGACAGGATTCTGGGTATTGTAAAAATAAAAGGGGTGTGAGAGGTAAAGAAGGCAAGAAAGATGTAGTATTCAAGTCACAGGATAATGACTGTGTTACTTACATAAATTGCTATTGACAGCTTCTTAGTATAAGAGAGAATGTAAAATTAAATGGAATTAACAGTAGGGATACAAAATGAATGAAAAGAAGTAAACTAGACTATACCTGCTGCATTTAACAGCTACCCAAGAAAAAGAAAATCTTTTCTATGATATTATATCTTAAGTTGTGGTCTTTGAGCTCTTCAGGACATATTTTAGAATTACCTGAAGGGTAGAAGCAGAAAAATCAAAGTACTAAGTGTGGTGAAGGAGTTGTTTAGAAAGAAGGGGACAAAATGCAAAGAAACCAGAACATAACTAAGTGCATAGTTAAATCTTAAGGATATTTCTTGAGTCTGTCTTGCCTCACTAAAAACTGCTAGATGCAGTATTGAAGGCTTCATTACTTTAAAAAAGGAAAAGCTTCTTTGTCCGCAACTTCTCAATATTAAGAATAGAACAGGGATAAGTCTTTTCTTAAACATAAATTACTGAACCCTTGCCAGAGTTAGAAAGATAAATAACCTGAAAACATAGACATTGAAAGGGATTGTGTTCACTGCATAACAGTGGAGCTATCTTGTACAGTGTACTGATTATCTCTTGTCTATAAGCAAAAATCCAACTCAAAAAGTATTGTAGAAGCAGGGGTGGGGTAGATCAGTGACACTTAGGCACAGTAAATATTCTCACCCACACCCTAGTGAGGTGCCAGAAACTTGCAATACAGCTTCACAAAAAACCAATTTAATTCTTTATTTTATATTTAATTATATTTTTTCCACGTGTGGTAGCTTTTTGTAATGACAAAAAGCTTTGTCCATCTGTCCTTAAAATGTTGTGCATGATGTGTATTTCTTTCTTGATGCAGATTGAAAGCTGTACATTTCAGAAGTCAGTTTTACTTACAGTATAAAATGCTGCTAAGATAGGAATGCCATCCATACTTTACTATGACATCTGGGAAAGAAGGGATTGGTTAAAGATGCAGAAAGAAGTTCTGACATGAAAGAAAAGTCCTTGTCTCACATGGATGTGAAGAAACATCTCCAGACAATGTTTTGGCAATTTTTAAGCACTCTAAGTTACAACTGCAGGTACTATCACACTGCACAAGGATCACTGCATATGCAGCTGCGTGGTGACCTAGTTCAGACAGTTAAATGGCTAGGTTTGGGCTTTCAGATGAGCAGATGAGGTTGGTATCACAGCAGTTCTAACTCCAGTTATTTAAACCATTGTGAAAACATACCTTCAAAAGGGATTTCCAAGGCTGAGAGCTGAGAAACTCTTCTAAACAAATCTAGGTAAAGAATACTGAAAAAGCCAAGAAAATTATTAAGCAAAATACAACTAAACATGTAGGTGTGCTAGTTCTGGCTGGGATAAAATTAGTATTCTTCGCAATAGCTGGTATGGGGCTATGTTTTGGATTTGTGCTGGAAACAGTGTTGATAAAACAAGTATGTTTTATCAACATACTTGATCAGAGCTGATCAGGGCTTATGCAGAGGCGATGCTTTTCCTGCTCCTCATCCCATCCCACCAGTGAGAAGGCTGGATGCGCACAAGGAGGTAGAAGCCAGGACAGCTGAGGCCAAATGACCACAGGGATGTTTCACACCATATGGCATCATGCTCAGTGTATAAAACTGAGGGGAAAAGGATGGTGGGATAGGTGATAGGACGCTGATCCTTTAGGGATGGCTGAACAACCACCGGCCCGTGGGAAGGGATTAGGTATTTTTTTTAATGTACCTTAATTTAAAAGTTATTTTCATTTTGACACTCTTCAATTTAAACTTCAGTCCACTGCTCTTTGCAGCACTCTTATCTATTACAAAATATCTTCCTTTAGTATGACTTGGGCAAACTTCAGTGCTTCAGTAAGGAACATAGGATAATTATACCCTTGTTGTAAACTTTCAAGCTGTTTTCTTGTCCAAGCAATTCCTAAATGCATCTTTCCTGACTGTAGAGGGAAAATCTTTTCTCTGCCATCCATCACTGAGATTTTGTGGTAATCTCCTATACAGTGCTTGAGAACTGAGCCAGTGTATATGCCTCCTCTGGCCTCTGCAGCTCCTCAGACAGGGAACTGTTGAGCGTGACAGCCAATGCCACATCATGCATGGTGCACTGAAGGTCCCTTGGTAGGCTCCAGGAAATCTAACCAGCTCAACTGCAGGTTGGTGTGTACATCAGCTGTCCCACACATCACTGAGCACCAAGGCAGCCAGCATTGCTCTGGAAGAGCAACCATGAGTTAAGATAATGCTACCAAGAGGTCTCCAGCTGGCTGACTGCGGCTCACATCTGGGTCCTGGCCAACACAACTCTTCTAACTTGAATTCATTTGACAGCTGCTGTGACCTCTCATATACCCACAGGGTGAGAATCTTCCCTCAAGATCTCCTTCACTGATGAGGAAACTGTTTTCCTGGTGATCTGACCTCTTTCACCCTTGCTGGTGTTCAAAG
The DNA here is from genome assembly GCA_013396995.1 of Dicaeum eximium. Classification (NCBI taxonomy): domain Eukaryota; kingdom Metazoa; phylum Chordata; class Aves; order Passeriformes; family Dicaeidae; genus Dicaeum; species Dicaeum eximium. Next base: position 104,897 of record VWZP01004692.1, on the reverse strand, counting down.
GTCTGGTGCCAGACGTCAGTCAGTAATGTCCCCACAATCCTCTTCAAGAGTGACAGAGCCTTACAGCGCAGGTGTGCTTTCACAAGGAAGAAGGCAGGTAAGCTGCTTCCCACTTTCCAGCGCCGTGTTGTGTTGTTTATAGCACACTCTCACTCAGCTGCTACTTTCCTTTGCCACTCTGGGAACATTTGGACGCACAAGTTACTTTTTTGCTTGTGTCTTGTTTTTTCCGGGGTTGGGTTGTTAGTTATTTTTCAATACGACCAAGCGTCTCGTTTAACCATGCTGATCACTGTCGAAGAGCAAGCATAAAACCGGAGTAGATGTTTGGATTCAAGGAGGAAGGCCAGCTCCCTGCCAGGGCACAATCCAAACCTTCCTAAGCATGCTTCAGCACCACTTGTGACCGCGTGAAGTGAGAAACGCGGTTGTGTTTGTCGTCGGGCCGTGATTTGACACCGAAAACCGCAAACAAAACCCCTGCGCAGTATCAGCCAGCCCGCTCCGGGCTGCGGCCGCGGCGCTCCGCTCATAGCGCCCCTTGGGCACACTGGGATGGGAGCTTTCCCAGCGCTAGACAGAAGGGAGGAAAGGGGAGATGGCGGGCGGGACCTGCGGCCAAGCCGGCCGGCTCCCAGGGCGATCGCACCGCTTGCACTGCGCTGCGCAGGCCCGGCGGCGAAGCGGCTCCTTGTCGCCCCCGCCTGAGGCTCCTCCTCCCACTGCCGGTCGGTCCCAGGGCGCAGGGCTGACATCACGCCCGGGGTTTCCATCCGACCGCGGGAGGGGGAGGCTGAGCGGAGCGGCGGCGTGATGGCGGCGGNGGCCGTGGGGGGGGAGGGGGGGCCCGGGGAGGGCTGGGCCGGGCGGGCCCCACGCAACGCAGGTAGGCAGAGGCCGCCATGGCTCCCTTCGCCGACCGGGAGTTGTGGAGCTGTCGGAGATGAAAACCAGAGGAGGGCGGGTGGTGCGGAGGAAATGAGGCCCCGCTGCCGGTCGCGAGGGGGGTCGATGCCCGGCGTCGGGCTGGCTCCTTGGGCCCTCTGCCTTTTCTCCACCGAGCGATGGAAGGATTCTCCGGGACCGAGATGGGCAGTGCGGTCGAGCTGCTCCCGCGCGCTCCTGCGGGGGGAGCCAGTGCGGAGCCGGCCGGGCGGCCCAAGCGGCCGCGGCTCCGCGGCGGGCCGTGGGGGGCGCCGGGGGAAGCGATCGCGGAGGGCGGCGGCGGTGGCCTTGGAAGCGCTGCCAGGGAGCGCCGCTCGTGCAGGCCGCGTCGATAGCGGTGCGAGCGGGCGGCGCTGCCCGCGCTCCTTGTGGCGGGGAAGCGAGAGAGCGGCGCGGGCGGCAGAGGATGAGCGTCGGGATCGGATCGGCTCGAAGCAGAGAGCGGGCAGCGGGGAGAAAGTTTTCCCGCCGCCCGCGGTGTTTCCCGTGTGCCCAAGGCGCGGCAGTTCGTGTCAGCGCGGGATCGCCCGGCACGCCCCCTACTCCGCCGCGAGGTCCTCGGTCGCTCTTCGCGGCCCCGCTGTGGCTGCGGGTCTCCTTCCGATCGCGCTCCCGTCCCTCACCGCCATTGTTCGCGGGCTGGAGAGCCCCGGCGGTGTGAGAGCAAAGCAGTGGCCGCCCCAGAGCGAGAGCTCCCTCACCAACGCCTCGATGGGCTCCGGGTTTGGCTGTGGCTCGTTCTTGGGGAGCACTCCGGGGCAGGCAAGACCCTAATCGCCTTCACGCCGCTAAGTCTGTGAGGGCGCGAGTTGATATGGTTATCGGTGAGCTTATACTTGCGGCCCATTTACTGTGAGCCTAAACTTTTTCTGGCTGCGTCTAATACTGACTACGTAGTGATCAGGCCTAGGAGATTGATGAATAGGGAATAACGATCATTCCATCTCTGGGGTCTTGTTGGTTTGATTTAGTGGGAGGTCGTGTTAAACAGTACAGTCTTTTATCCTCTTGCCCCTGCCCACAACTGTAAGTGGGTAGCATTACGTGTATTCCTGGAAATACTTCACTGTTTTGTGCATGAAATAGATTTTACTAAGCAGATCTTGGCAGAACATTAATATTTACCTACCTCTTCAAGTAGGCATTTTTTCGTTAATTTTTAGATCTGTTTTGTCCTGAATTCAATACTATGCCCAAAGTTAAGACACGATGTATAGTGAAGATGGCAGTAAACTGTTCTCACTCCGCAATACTAAAGGAAATGCAATTTCTGAAATTTTTCCTATTCTGCAGCTAGTAGTTCAGCAGAAGTTGCCATCTTTATTGCACCGTCCATGAAAAGTTGCATAAAGAAACATAATGGCAAAAAGAAGTATATGCTGGAACTCTGCTGTAGTCAAACAAAAAGCAAAACAGGTTTTCCCTGCATTTTATGTATTTTATTTAGCTCTTCCAGTTTTTTAAAAATAAGTAATATGAAGACCTGTTGTTCTCTGGACATTATGCTTTGTTTTTTTCACAAACAACAGGAATTCTTCTTTTTTCCTCAGAAAAGAAAATGGTAATAAAACGATCAGCCATGAACAGGTAACACACAAAAAATGCTATTTTTGAGTTACAGACATGGCATCAAACATGCCCCATTTCACTGTTAGTAGGGAAAAAAAAACATTTTATTTTTGGTATATCTTTAATTGCAAACATACTTTAAAATTGTGTTAATGTTTTCCTTTCTGATTTTAGGTATTTTGGGAGAAGTCTTGAATACCCACTGAGAACACTAAAGCAAACACGTACAGCATCTGGAAAACATACAGAGTAGCAAGAAGTGGATTCCTGATATCCACCTTGTAACTTGAGTGGACTTTTATTTATTTTTTTAAACTTTTTGATATTTACAATGAATGGGCACAGTGATGAAGAAAGTGTAGGAAACAATAGTGAAGAGTCAAGGTAAGCACGTGTTTATTTCAGTTATTCTTGGCTATGTATTTTCTTATATTTTGTTTACTAAAAGGAATTTGTATTTGAACTGAATGCTGAAATGAGGTGGTTAGCAGGCAGATCATAGGGAGACTGGCTTTGCTTTCTTACGGGTGCTTAATCTGCTTGTTATATTCACATCATGTCAGCTAAGAATGGGAGTGATCACATATATGTCTTACATAATAAAGCTGAAGTAGTAACAAAGTCATGTCGGCATCCAGCAGAATAGTATCTCTTGAGAGAAAAAAGTGCTTGAAAAAATATTCAAAAACATTGAATTAAAACGTTAAAGCTATCCTCTATACAGTGCAAAGCACACATGCATAATATGTGTTGTATAAAACCCTAATTAGGGTGTCTTTAAAGGGGTAGTGGCTCACTTCGGTTTTTGATATTAAATACTTTATGATTCTGTCACTCTTCAGAGCTGTCAGACTAGTATAGCTGGAAGTGTCAACTTTGTATTTGTTTTTGTAAGTGAAAGGACTGTGGTTCAGCCATGTTCTTAAATAAAGAGAAACCTAAAATCAGTCCTCTAATGTCAAATAACAAGTCTTCTATCAAGTGCAGAATGTTCATATGTTTGGAAGAACCTGATTAGAATGTCCTTGCATCCATGCAGGGTGACAGCCAGTTTGTAGGGGTGGCATTAAGTTCACTTACTAGAACAGTTCCAAGTTCAGGAAGCCCCTCCTGCGCTACAAAGTTCAGATTTCTAAAACTGGAAATATGATAAACCCTAGAGGATTAAAAATCAACTTACCAATAAAAAGTAAGCATTAGGCTTCTCCTCTAAGAGGTGTTTTGTGACTGTGCTTTTTTTCTGCCACTCTTCCTGTCAGATTACAGCCTGTTGAAGTGGTTAGCTAATTCTGTCAGTCAGAGGGCCATAAAGAAAACTATGTTCTGCAGACTGTGAAACTTCCAGCTGGGTAGAGAGAGATCTGAATTATTGCCTCAAGAGAAGAAATGCAAGAAGAACATATAACTGCCAGCTAATGAGCCAGCATGTGCTGGCCATCTAACTTCTACAGTGTTTGATGGACTGGGAAGACAGGGAAGAGAAAATTGTTTAGGTGACCCTGGGTGCAATTCACAAGGAAATTTATGAACAGTGAAACTAAAGAGACTTTTATAATTCTTGTGTATTTTTATGTCAAGCTTCCTGTTATACACAGAAGTGTCCTAGAAAGACAGTAGATTTTCAATTTTGTGAATAATTCATAAGCTCTAACACATAGTAATTCTTTAAGATTTCTGCTTCCTATAAAGTTGACACTGTTACAGTTAACAAACAAGTTTGAAGTCTCTTCTGGGGCAAAATGTTGCTTGTTACTTGAAAAAAAGCAAAACAACGCGTTCAAAAAACATGAACCTACCTGGAACAAGTTAGTGTGTGAATTTTCTTACTACTTGAAAGAAGCCTCGTTGCTAAAGGTCTATCGAGAAACTATACTGTATTGAACAGTGATTGCCCATAAATGTGGAGACAGACAGGCACGCCAAACCTCTCTCCTGGAGATCCCTTGAATGGACTGTGATAACATCATCTCAGTCCTCCTGGATTGAGAAATCCTCCTTGGTCATGATGAGAGCCCAGCATGCTTTGGGATCCCGTGCAGATTCTTTGTAACCTATTGCTTTCTTCCCCTTTGTACCACCCTTGCTTTTCCCCATAAAAACCTCAGTTTCTGCCCTGTTCGGGAGGGAGCTGTCTGTCCCTGGCCTCCTTCGCAGGGTTGCTGGAATAAAGCTTAATCCCGTGGAACTGCTACACGACGCTCCTGTCTCTTCATCCCTGTGTTGGCCTGGGCATACCTCGCAAGGCAGAGCTGAATTCACTGCTAAGAGCTGATTGCTTGCAGCCACAGGCTGCCCGGTCCTTGCTGAGGTTACCTGGCGGCTGAAGGACAGCCTAAGACCTTGGCTGAAGGAGAGCCATCAGACCCCCGACCGGCCATCACAACACATAAATATCTTTATATCAAAGTTATTTAAAAGCTGTAGCAGTTCATAAGACTAGAGCAATTAAATGTCATAAAGTTCCCGTGAATTTAATGAAAAATAAGTATCAGGAGGAGGGTGCACAGTACTCACAACCTCATATTTGCCTCTAAAGTGAGACAGTATTCTTCATCTTAAATGTCCTGCTGAGCACATCTTAAAACTTTAAAAAACTTGAAAATCCAAACAACTGTTTTTCCTAGGCTTGTGTCACTTGATAACTCTATAGTCTAATTCGCAGGCGGGCTTTGGAAAATTTATTTTCATGTTCATTATCAGAACGCTGTTTGTGTAAGTGAAGTGAGAAAACTTGGTGTTTTAAATGATGGAACTCCCTTCTGTCTAACCTAGTTCCATTATTAAAATAATGCAGAATATTTTTATATCACTTATCCTTGGGTTATAGCCAAGTGGTTTTTTACTTTAATTTGTAGGTTTCCAGTACTCTAGATGATTTTCACTCTGATGTGTGAGGTACTTCAGCAAGGTGGAGCTGTAGACAGATAGTTACCTGTAACTTGGGAAATGTTGCTGTAACTATCCTTCAAATCTGGAAATGTGAATTTTAGAGAATGGAGGTAGAAATCAGCAACAAAATATGTTTATTAAGCTTATAGTGATCCCATTCAGTTCAGAATGCTAGGGGTGGAAATGAAATAAGTGAAGAAAGAAATTGAGAGCTGCTGGTGGGAGCAAATTACAAAGAAGATCAAATTCAAGAATTAGTAGGAAAAAAGAAGAGATGAATACAGTGATAATCTAAGCAGCAGCATTGGTGTTAACTAGGAGGAGTCTTTGAAAATTTGTGTCAGTTTTCAAATTTACAAGTGCAGTAAAGTAATTCACTTGCCTTTGGTGTATGGTGTCAACTTCCATTTCTGTAATTCTGGAGTGATAATAAATGCAGCCTGATGTAGCGGAGCCACCATCATTATTTCAAAAAGTTAAGCAGTTGGTCATGGCTGGATTTACAAAAATACACCAGCACATGGTGTTTTATGGAAACACCATGACTTGAAATAGTTGTGGAAAGCTTGTAGTATTCTCAGCAGTAGGAGGGCTGGAGAAGGAACTGGTCATAGACCTTTGACTTGATGCACTGTGGTAAGGCATTGTAGCTGTCCTTTATTCACTTTGTCTAGCTCTGAAGGTGATTTTTTTTTTCTGAAGTGAGAAGAATGAACAGTTTGCCACACTGTTTCATACCTTTCCAGCATTGCATCTATTTATCTATCTGCTAGATCACTAGAAAACTTGCCCTGGTTGCAGGCGTTGGTCCTGAAGTTTGTTTTGCTACAGGTGGAAAAGTGCGTGGCCACACCATTTGGACTTGCCTATTTCAGCAATCTCTAAAGCTCAGAATCAGTACTAGAACTGAGCAGGATGGAAATTATTGTAAATACTGTTAACTAGTGTTGTTGCTTGGTGTCCCAGTTTCTGTCCAGTAATCACATTGGAGTCTACTTCCCAGGTTTTTGTTTACTAGAAATAACTATAATGTTTTTATGTAGCTCAAGGTAAAATGTCACAGATAACTATTCATCTGGATAGCAAGTGAGTGTAGACACAGACTTATTAGCAGTACCCTGAGAAGCTTACTCAAGCGGAGCATCTTTGTGTGGCGTTTTTGACAGCATTCAGAACAATTCAGCAATTCATACAAACTTCAATATGAATACATACATTCAAGTTACATGGTAGTGAGAAAGCTTAATCAGCAAGGAAGGGCAGTTGTACCTGAACTGCAAGACAAGTGCCAGGTAGAACAGGGACTGCAGCAATGAAATGGTGGCACTATTTGAATAACAGTATCTTTGCTTTTATGTGTTTCTGCATAAGAAAGTGTAGAGGATTTAAGTTTACCTTTCTTTACTAGGTAAAAAGGCATGTGCTCAGTGTAGTTTGAGTGGAAGGTAGCTGTCTGTTTTTACAGTAAGTAGGAAGCAGCTGCTTACACGAAGGACTTATACAAGTCTTTACACACTTGAAAGTTGATGTTAAAAGAAGATAGACATTTCAGTGGGTTTAATTTGTTTTGTGGATTGCATAGTCTGTGGACCACATAATTAAGTAAAAAGATGCGGTCAACAGGCTAGTTTGCTACATAAATACATACCTTCCATAGAAAGTAAAAAAGATTCATTTAAAGCCACAATTTAGGTTCTTGCTTTCCTGAAATCTAAGTGGGAGTTAAAATAGAAATTGACCAAGCATATTTGCAGAATTACTTGCATTCACTGGCTTTTTAAAGTAGGATTTTAATAGATAATATTAGTAAACGTGTGTATACAGCAAGAGAGAGCATATACATAAAGCTCTATATATTTAGATACATACTTAATGCACAGGAATTCTCAGATCAAGAAAAGTACCTGAATGGTAAAGAAAACTGTTGGTAGCATGTGCTGTAAACAGCTAGTGGATAAAGCAAGCTCTTTGCAGTATTTACTTTTTAATTAACACATCATTATTTTATCAGGAATAATCTCTTACAGAATTATGCATACTAAAGCATGATAAGGTGTCCAGATCTAAACTAAAAGCATCTCTTAATTTCTTTTTGGAAGAGTTCAGAGAGGACATATATCCAAATCTATATATTTTTTCCTAGAAACCTTTCCAGCTAAAAGAAAGAATTAAAAATTCATGGTCCAGCTCTTGATCTGTATGTGATTTTAAATTTGGTTTTGGAACTCCTGCTGAGTTTATCCCTGTTTTTTGTCTAATCCAACTGGATGCCACATACCTGTACCACATATTTTAAATTAAATTCCTTTATTCTGAGAGTTTCAAGATTTTAGCTGATGCAAGCTTTTCATGTTCCTCAAGACAGAGTGAAGTGTTGTGATACTAGCAGTGTATACATCAGATCTGTTCAGATGTGGCCTCTAAGCTGGCTTCAACTGGGTTTACTGTTTGTTTGGGGTGGTTTTTTTGGTGGTTTTTGGTTTGTTTGTTTGTTTGTTTTGGCGGGCTAAAATTAAATTCCATTTAATACTTTTTTGCTGGTGGTCTCTTAAGAAACTTCTGGTGAAGACATCATTGTGTTGCTGCTACATCCAGCTGTGTGTTGAAGGTTGCTCAGATTATACACAGTAGACCCGTGGATAATCACTGGTACCTCCTGCCTGTGAAGGGTTCCTGGAACTTCTTTGTGCTCTTAAGATGTGTGACTTGCATCTTTCAAATACAGACTTGCAATATAGTCCATAGGGTTATGAAAGCTGGTAGATATTCAGTTTAATTTTGATAACATTGCTTTGTTTACAGTAGTAGCAGCAGATGATTAGTCTGCAGGATAGGAAGCACAACATGTTAGCCCATACCTGGAAAATTCAATTGAGTTCATACTCTGTAATAGCTGAGGACAGGAAATAACATTTGGCAGATTGAACATTATACTCTTTGTGCCCTCTATTCTTTACTGGCAGTGATGAATAAGATAAATCTGCTTTATGTGTTATAATTAAGTTAAATAGTTAAGATTTCTTGAAATAAAACTAGAAAAGCTTACTATTTACATAGCATTTGCCTATTTAAACTTACTTACTATTTTATGAGTCTGGCATTTAGTGTCTTGTTACTTCTGCACATTTTGAATGAGCTCTTCATATTCCTATGCTTTTCTTCCTTCAGCTTGTTTAAAAAAACCCCAGCAACCAAGCATCCAAGGAGATGACATCCATTGTCATCTCAGATAAGTTTCAAAGACTCTGCGGATAGTAATCTCTTTTAGTGTGTTGAACTTCAGTTTGCTTAAATTGTTACTCTCTGTCTTGCTAGCTTTGAAACAGAAGATCTGTAAGGTAACATCATGTAATGAATGCACTTGAAATCAGTGATATTAAATTAGCTGTTCTTGGATCAGTTATTATCCTAGATAGAAGTCTAAATTTTCTGTCAGTTTTTTCATAATGTGACCTGTTTAGCTTTCCATTTTAGGATTTGTATTCCTAGTGCCTAGTTTCTCATTGTATGATCCTCTCAGGGGCACCTTGTTTTAAAGGATAAGCTAGTGAAGCTGAACTTTAAGACTGTGGCAGCTAAACTAATGGCTGTGTGGCAGGATACCTGCTTTAAGCCTGCCATTTTCCTTAAGTGTTCCCCAGTTTCATTGCATAGGTATTTGTCTGGGGGAGTTGGAAAAAAATTACATTTATTTTAACCTGTTACTTGCTTTGGTACCTTCTCTAACATAAGTTGCTTTTCTTCAAAGAGTTCACAAATAAATACTGCGTTCACCTATGCATTCAGGCATAGATTTGTGAACACGTAGGGAGTACCCAGAGACTGTTCATTAAAAAAACAGACAAATTCCTTCAGTATGTCTAAATTCCATACCAAATCAGATTTGACATGTGCTGCTGTACAGATTGAACTGTCAAGGGCTAGAGGTAAAAGAATTCTAAACTGCGTGTCCTGGGAAGTGTTCTTTCTAGACTTTATACCTCAGTTTGTCAACATGCATGAAACTAATTTTTCATGTAGAACTTCCATCCTGACGCCTGCTGTTCATTTTCCGTATATGCTGTTGGCCTGCTACTGAGAGTTACTGCTGACTGCTAAATTTTTCATTGTTACTTGGGTTTATTTGCACAGTAAAGAAATAGTCTCATTTCAGCAGTACCAAGGAGATCATTAGTGCTTTATCCATCATGTTTGTTTCTGTTTTCCATATCCTTATGAGGGTTCACTGTTCTGCACAGTCTTTTATACTAGTCTTAGTTTAGTTTGGAGAGAGGAGGTTGGGTTTTTGAATGTTTGTTTTTTCTATTTCAGTTGAGCAAAGCGAGGGCAATTTAAGGTTTCTTATTCAGGAGCATCTTTAAGCACATAGGTGGAGGAGGGAAGAAGGCTTATGTGACACAGAAGACGGACTTAAATTCTGTTTTGATTAATGGAGTTAAGTGCCTAGAAGCGTAAATGGTCTTCAATGGTTAATCTTAGCAAGCATTGTATTACTGTATCTGTTATAATAACACTTCTGTTATGTAGCTTAATTTGCTTTGCCCTGTTTGCATGTCCACCTCATGTTGTAGTCTTCATAGTAGTCATAGTGTGCATAATTTCTGGAGTCATTTGGCTTCTTGGAATCTCAGTTGTCTGGGAAGAAGGTAGAAAAAAAAAGGTAAATTGGACAATAAAGCAAAATTGGTTTGAAGACATCAACATTACAAGACTAGAGCCAGGAAGGGATAAACATAATGTAACATGGTAAAGTAGGGTGAATTTGACAAACACAGATTCACGACAAACATTCTTAGTTAATTGAGAATGAAGTCTGTTACACTGATAGTTGCTCTGATTATATTAGGTGAAGTGACTGTTCCGCCAGGAGTCTTGAATGAAAAAAGTAGGTTCCAGCTCTTGACTGTCCTGTAGAGAGACCATCATAAGTTTGGAAAGGCTGAGGGAGAGACAGAGGTAGGTCCTAATTTGTGCTGACTAAAAATGGTGGAATTGTCTTTTAGTTACCAGTTTTAATGAGGCTTATTTTGGAAGAAAGAAAAAAGTAGATACAGATGCACAGGCAAAATAAAAGGCTGGTTAAGTTGTATGTAGGCCATCTGTCACATTCCTCCTTAGGTATCTATGGGAGTGTGGGTAAGGTGTCCACTTTTGTACTTTGCTGATCTGTTTCCAATAGAGCAACTTAAGCAAAGACCCTGGCTTGTGTAGGAAGAATTGTCAAGAGATAACACACTTGGCATCTCTTTTTCTGTAAGAGAAACTCTTAAGAGAGGGAACCAGAAGCCCTGTCCCTGAGACAATATTTGTGTGATAACAGGAGACAGCAGCAGACAGCTAATTCTTACAGTAGTCCAGTCAGTGTTTGAGGAAATACATAAAGTTCCTTGCCATCCTCCCCCTAGAGATATGATTACCAGAATCTCAGTAATTTTTAATGTCAATGTGATTAATTTTGTGAAAGTCAGTGGTGCTACTTTGCACTAATGGGCATTAGATTTGGGACCCTAGTTAAACTGTATCAGCTGACACTTAAAGTTCTTTGGCCAGAAAATAAATTGCTTATAGACTGTGCCTGGAAAAATGCAGGTGAAGTTAAAGAGCCCCATAGGCAAACACGGAAAAGAAAGCAACCAGATGTTAATGACTACCTCACTGCTATTATCTCCCTGTGTTTTTAATACCTTCATTGCAAAACTTAGGTTCTGGTTTTTTAATGCAAATAAACTGCCTTTCTATCAGACAGGTTTTTTATCCTTATCATAGCAATGATTTTAAAAGTCAAGTTTTAGCACAGTATGAAGTGTTCTCACTTATCATTTGGTTTGCAGTGGTAGCTTCCATTGAGTATTTTCAGAAAATACATGTTTTCTTCTTATTTCACATCTCCTTTCCTTTTCCACCTCAAGGAATATTAAACCATTTCTGCAATTCTGCTAGTACAAGTTGTTAAAATCAGAGATTACTTGTCTTCATGCTCTGAGAAGCTTTTGGACCTTCTCTCCAGCTGATTATATTATTTTTGCCTTGCTATAGCTGGTTGTTGGGGTGTCCCATTTCAGCAGATGAAGAAAATGTCAGCTGAGCTACTAAAAATCTGTCTGAAACTTTTGTATGTATTTTCCTATGACCTTCAAAAACTCAAATAATTGCATTTCAAAAACTGGTAAATGAGCTCTAAATTTGCTGGTAGACACTGCAGTGTGCTACGAGTTCTCTATGCTGTTGCCTGTTTTATTTGTCACATATGCAGTGCTATGTGTCATAGGAAAGGAGAGAAGTGTTACACCATGTAGTAGATATGCTAAAATTGAGTAATACCAAAGACACCTTTTTAATTTGAAATTGGTTTAGGTTTTTTTCCTAGATTCTATGTTGTGTTGATTTCTACTGGTTTATGCCTTAGTTTCAGCACAGCAGTCTCAAGAAAATGCTGCCTGATCATTCCTGCTTGATTTTTCCATGTCTTTATAGATGCTTAAGAATGTTTATGAGAACAGAGGCTGTTTCAAAAAGCTGTCTTCTCTCTGTGGGTGCTGACACCATAGGGGACATTGGGGAGGGCAACAATATCAGTGTCACAACAAACTATTTTTGTATATCCTCACCAATAGGTGATTGTATTGGTGAGGACTGAATGTGTTCTCAAAGTGAGGCAGGGTATTGTGTAATGAATTGTGTAAATATTTCTGTAACTCGGAGCAAAGCTAGGAGCTATTAAAGAGAAGTTTTACAGTTCTATGTTGCTTGTTTCTGCATTCTCCTTTTACTATGAGGAGATGACAGATGCAAATGCTGTCCTTGAATCCCCGTGTGTAAATGTATATACCTTTTCTTAAGTAATTCCATTTTAACATTTTGTGACACAGTGGCTTGAAGGTATGGTTCTTTTTTAAGTTTATTTTAATGACTAGCATATCTGAAGAAGATACCTAGCAAAGATACATGGCTTCAGATGGAAGAAGTGCATTGTTTACTGCACTTACTAAGTCGTAATACTATTTTTTTCAATCCCATCAGCTAATTATGCCAAAGTTTTTTAAAAATATTGTTTAGTAAATTACCAAGTACCCTGTCAATCATTTTGTGCATATTAATCTGAAGGGATTGCAGTTCTCATGTTTTTAACAAATGGGTTGAAAACCCACTGAAACTTTCTGGAAGATTTTTTATCTTCCAGCTTTTAATGTGTATAGATACAATACCTCTTTTTAGGTGACATGCATTGGTTTTAGTAATAAGATCACATAATGATGGAAACCTTTCCAAACGTGTTTTCAAAATGCTATCTCTATGGCATGAACTTTTTTTGAAAAGCAGCTGCTTTTTCACTGTTAAAATGTCACCTTCACTTGGAAGGAATACATAAAGTCTGTTTACCTTTTTCAAAAATGTCTGCTAGGTAGCATACTACTGGTAATAAATTGTTTCCACAGAAATGGTCAGGATATTTGAAGCACTCTTCTTTTTAAAACAAATTTAACACCCTCAGAGCTCACCCAGAACTAATATTTCTGGTTGACAATGCTTCTTAGCAGCTCAACCTCTTATGGTATTTTTTTGTGTTCATTTCCTATCTTGTTACAAAGTATGGTAAGTATTTTACTATTTAATTGACTTGTTGTCATAAAATTAAGAACATCAGTGACTTCCTGCATTCTTCCAGCTCCAGATTCTTTGCTGCAATAGCTTGCCTGATGGAGTAGATGATTTTTTTTTGTACTGTAATCTCTTACCACCCCTACTAGGCTCCAGTTTCCATTCCAGTCAAAGCAACCACACATTCCTAGTTACATTTGCATAGTTTTTTCCATAAAATTCCCTCCCTCCCACCTTTCCTCCCACCTTTCCTTTCCTTTCCTTCCTTCTGTCAGTCCCTCCTGTCGTCAGAGAAGTCTGATGAGGCTGGGAGTGGGAGAGGCTGTTTCTCTTTCAAAGAACACCTTAGGGCAAATACTGCAGCTAAAAGGCTGGCTCCTTAGAGCATGATAAAGCCTAAATGCTGGCATTCCTCACATCAGTTTGAAGTATAGATTGCCTTTATCACTAGGAAGACTGCCTTTAAGAGATAGTTTCTCAGTTAAGTCCTGAGACAGTGTCACTCTGGGTCATGTGATAATGCAAAGCAAGGACTCATTGTTTAGTTTTGTTTAGGTTAAGCACTACATGTGAAACAAACAAAAAAAAAAAAGTGCAGATAATGTCCCAATGATGTTACATCTGCAGAGGCAAAGTGCTGGAAATCGTTGGTCTCCTTGTGTTAAATTTATATGATATAGTAAACTGCTAGTATCTATGCTTAATGGAAGTTGAAATGGAAAACTGCTGCTAGATTGGGTTTTCAGTAAGACTTCATTATCACTACCCTATTTTTTCATTATGGACACTGCTTAAGAGATGTGGCTAGAAAATGCTACAGATGCATTTCACTTTTCCGTTTGTTGTGAGGAGAAACGTAATTCTTTATTCTCCTGTTTATATAACTCTTCTCCCTTTGTCCCAAGTAAGTCTTTGCGTATTTTGGTGGATTTCTTCATTTTTAGAAAAAGTTATATAGGTCTGTGGTTTTACTTCATTGCTGCTGCTTTCTTACAGGTGTTTTGTAAAAGAACAAATAAGGTGTGTCTTTATATCCAAAGTGGATCATTAGTTGAGTCTGATTTTGGTCTAAAACTGTTTTGCATGAGATATGTCAAGAAATTTAAAAAACGGTTGATAATCAACTATATTCTTTCTGTCTGCTTTGTAGATACAGAGCTTTAGAGCTAATTAAGAACCAATTCTTAGACTAAAAAATTCTATTCAGTTTCTGTTTTAGTAGATAACTTGTCCTGTTAGACAACAGAGGGTTTTTTGTTGTTTTGATACAAAAATATTTTCTTTAAACTGCTATGTTATACAATATATTATCATTGGAAGTGCTACACAAATATTTTAGGTACAGGAAAAGCAAAGGGACAGTATGCATCCAGAAGTGTGTAATATTTTGATTTTGGCATAAATATGCTCTCTTTTGGATCTTTTACTTATAAAAGGAAAAATACTAATTTTCTCTCTAATATTGAAAATACTTTACGCACTGAGAACTAAGCCCTGAACCTGTAGTTCTTACTGTAGACGTTTTTGTAGATGTTTTTGTCTTATGTGCCCCATCACTGTTACTGTTGGTTCAAATCCTTCATATTTCTCTGGAGGAAAGTCCTTTGATGTTGCAGCTATTGGGGATTTGTAAGTGTTATTTCTCATGCAATGCTGCTTGTCTATACTGTCTTAAAGATCTGCAGTTTGTCTTTTTGCAGAGCTTATTTCTTTCTACCTTTCTACCTTCTTTGCAAACAAGAGCTTTATGTTTCTGACTTACAATGCTGTCTTGGTAGAGTTTGTGGCTCCAAGTTACAGGTTGACACAAGTGTGTGAAAGTACCTGATAAGAGAAACATTGCTTTGATAGCCCTCTGAGCCTGTCAGTTACTTGTCCTCTGGCAAAGCAACGAGGAAGATTTTTGCTCTTCAGTAAAAACGAAGACTTACTTGTTTTACTTTTTTTTAATTTTTTCTTTTTTAAAGTTTTTTTAATATGCGCTGTAGTTCCATGAAGATACCTGGGAGTATGTGGTGCATAGGCAGAACTTGTAGTTAACACAAGTTTCACACAACTGCATTAATTTGGATTATTATAGTTGAAGTAAGCTCTTCCCAACATAGACTAGCCTTGTGTGTTTGAACTCCTGTAGTGATTTTTATGAGTTAATTTCAAATGTTTTATGCATGTATGTAAACTGACATAGATTACTAAGCTTTGGTAAATGTTTCAGCAAGTCATTGGTGTTACCCTAGCTGTAAAATGACTTCAGGCTACTCAGTTTGTCTTTTCCCCTTTCCTTGTTCTGATTTGACACTGTGGGATAAGAAAGCTTAGTAAGATATTATTGGTGCTATAATCTTTCAGTTTCATATGACTATTTTTTCTGTTCTATGTACCGTATGTTAATCTCTGGTAGGGACCCTTCATTGTCTTTCATGTATGGTATCATTAGGGGCAGGTCTAAATCAGTTGTGGTGAACTTTAGTATTTGGTTTTTTTTCTTGTATTTTCACTAATTTCTCTCCCCATTCCTTTTACTTCTATGTGCAGGTTTGTTTTGTAGTCTTGCTTTTATTAGTAATGTGTTTGAATTAACATCTTTGTCAGATGTTACTGTGAGTTGTGATGCAGTTGACTTGTATTGGGCTGCTCTTCTCCAAATCAGGCCAATTTATTTTGAGAAATGGGGATTATAGAATAGCTCTTACTTTGCTGGTCCTTCTCATAAGCCTACTGGGAATTCATTACCAGACTCAGAGCTTTGATGAGAGCTAGATGGCAACACAAAGAGACAGTGGTTTTTTCTTTGAATACTGGGTGATTACATCCACATGTTGACTTGTTGGTATTGTTTAACAGAGACCTTAGATGATAGCTGATCTTTTAGTAAATAATGAGATTTGGCATTAGCTGGGGTTTTTTTGCATTGGACTCTAGAGCAAATAACATTATCCACTAGACTTTTATTTTCCCTATTTCAGTCCATTTGAGTTTGAACTTACACTCGATTCCTGTGAAGAGCATCAAACAACTTAAAATTTCCTATCAATTGTTTATCCCTGGAGATGTCTAAGAGGCATTTGGATTTGGTCTGATGCTGGGTGATGTGGTTTAGGAGGTACAGTGATAGTGCTGGGTTCACTGGATGATCTTGAAGGTCTCTTCCAATCTTGATGATTCTGTGATTCTATCTAGCCGGTGTAATTCTTGCTTACTTATCTAAGTAAACTACATATTTTTTCATATTTTCTCTTATCTCTCCACCATTCTCTTCTGTATCTAGTTTATATGTTTCTTATAATGTTAGCAAGTTGACCAAGATGTCTTATTCCAGTGTTAGTTTCCCTGTGCTACCCTAGAAAACAGGCACTTAGTTTTGGTTGCCTCAGTCTTTATATGCAATTGAACCTATGGTTAGCACTGTGTTAGTATGTGTGAACTGTTTTACTCCTGTATGGAAAGCTAACTTAATTACCATCCATATGGCTTAGTGTTTCGCCTAAGTTTTTGATTTGGTAATCCACATTGTTAATGTCTTCTGTGAGCAAGCCTTGTCCTGCAAGAAGGTACTTGATTCCTTTCCCCTCCTTCAAGGTTCTGTAGGATTTACATATTTTTGTAAATTTTTTTTTCTTTGGTAACTTTTTATGACTAGAACTTTGGCTGATATTTACTTATGTATCTCCATGCTGAGTTTTCTTCTATATATATTCTATATAGATATAGAATATTTATCTTCATTAGTTAGTGCTGCCTTCTGTAATCTCCCTGACATGTATTTATGGCACTTTGCTTTGCTGAGAAATATAGTTGTTTTATAAAGATACGATTCACCTAGTATTGAAGGTAAGGCAATATTTGTGTGCAAAAACTCTATTACAATGAGTTTTTCTTCTCTTAAGAATATAATCATGGAGTGTCATTAATTTCTGCTGTCATTTAACCTTCGGTCATATATTGTAGCGTCATATTCTGTAACCTGCTTTTTAGGCAAGTGAGGTTAGCATTATAGCACCATGCCTGAAGTAAGGCTTTGATGAAAGAAATTGGAAATTTTGGAGTAGCCTTGTTATTTCCCAGCTTTCCTCTGAGCAAGTGCAAAGAAACCAGTAGCACTATGTTTCTCCCCTTCTTGCCCTTCAGAGCAAGGAAGCTTCACCGTGTTCACTTTGCCCCTCTTTTATTTCAAAGTTGCAGATGGCTGGTAAAGGTGCACTCTGCAGGGATCTGTTAATGAATAGCTTCATTTCTTCTTTGCTGGTACAGTTTTGTTGAAGGCAACAAAAGCAGAGGAGTGATTTTGCTTTGTTTTGCAGTTCTAAAATAGCAGTTAAGTATATTCTGGGGCAAATGATCGATCTTCCCTCTCTCCCACCTCACCTCCAGCTGACTGTCAGCCAGATGAATTCTGCTGGCAGAGACCAGCTGGGCTTTGATACCATTTTGGCTTTAACATTTTCAGTTCTGGCTTCATGTTTGCTCTGGTGTTTAAGCATTTGTGTCAGTGTATTGTGGATATTCTCAGTTCAGTCGAAGAAAGAACAGAGAAAATGAACATTTCATCTTTCCTTTTTTCTGGAAACAGGATCGACAAGTTAGGCTACTGTTTTTTTAAACAGACTAATGCAGTTTTGTTAGTAATTGATTTCTTAAAATTAATAGTTAAATCTATAAAGAGATGTAATTGTAAAAATTATATAGTATCTGTTAGAGATTTCTTCAACTGTTCTAAGCCAATTTAGTTGAGGTTTACTTGACAAGTGATAAATCTTCCGAGTTGTGTTTGTTCTCCTTTCTACAAGGAGCCCCGCATATGATCACAAACACTACCTCCTCCTTTAAACAAAAAGGGGGAATTGTGGATATTCTCAGTTCAGTTGAAGAAAGAACAGAGATAATTGGCCTGGGAAACTTAGAAGAAAGGAATTACAAACTATTGTTATCTCTTCTCTGTAGCTATTGTTTATAATAGTTGCCCTTCAAACAGTGTTATTCTTGGTTCACCAATGGGATGAGAGGTGCTTTCTTTAAGACCAATTAGCTCTTACTTTAGCGGGTCTTGTTATAAGAGCCACTAGATTTCTGTTAAATTCCCTTTTTGCCTTCTGATGAATTTGAGTCTTTTGTTCTCGTTCCTGGTTCAACAGCGACATCGTGTACAGAATTTGAAATTATTTTGCGATGTGGTGTTTCTTTCTCATGATATCTCTGAAATATAGTATTAATCTAGTGAGGAATTTTACTGAAGTTTTGAACTCGTCTACTCTGTGAAGTTACTCTAGAAAAATACTGTAAAGTTTTTGAATGGTCATAAGTATCTTTAATTAATGCATGTTCTAATTATATTAAATCTGGTGTAAAAATGAATATACAGATGAAATAATTCAGACAGCTCAGGGGTATGCCAAGGAAAGTGCTTTGGCACAAGTCAAAAGCACTTTGACAAATTCAGAGTTGTCTGTCTGGGAAAATCTTGTGCTGCTCATCTAACAGAAGACCACAGTCTGTATAGCTTTTTGTTTTGTTTTAAGGACTACCACAGCTTTATGAAGATTGAAAACAATATTGGATAGGCCTTTGTGAAGTAGCCTATAAACCGTTAGCTAATACGTTTGATGGAGCTAAGCAGAGATTTTGAAGGAGGTGAAGCTCAAGTTTGTGTGGCTACAAAGTATTTCTACTACTTTTAATTCCTGTGTGACACCGTCGTATTCATTTGAATGGTTTTGCTTTTTCTTTATTTTGGCTTCACATTGGGTATCTAGTAACACTTTCAAGTCTTGTTCCTGTTTATTTTTAGCTTTATTCAACTCAGCTTATTTAGTCGACTGCCTCCATTTGTGTGCTACCCATTTGTCTGGTCTAACTTTACATTTGAGTTATAGGTAAAGCTCTAAGGTGACTTTTTTTTTTCCCTTACTTTAGCAGTTGTGTAATATCCTACTAACTTGTCATTGCAGCCGATCAGATGATGATTCTGGGTCAGCATCAGCTTCTGGATCTGGTTCAAGCTCTGGAAGCAGTAGTGACGGAAGCAGCAGCCAGTCAGGCAGCAGTGACTCTGACTCTGGTTCAGAGTCAGGCACTCAGTCAGAATCAGAGTCTGACACATCTAGAGACAAGAAACAAATTCAATCTAAACCACCAAAAGTTGACGGATCTGAGGTAAACAAGATACATAAGTGAATCCTTTGGTGAGGGGTGGTAAGGAAATACTAAAAAAATCCTCTAAAATTATTTTAAAGAGCCATGCTAATTTAAAAAATAAAAAGAGGTAATGAAGTGTTCTTAATTAGATTTTAACTTGGTTGGGTTAGTGAAAGCATGTCCTTTGGTGCCTTAAACATTGGGCAAGTTTCTCATATAAGTATTTAAATTTGTGCTTTTAAAATTCTCACATTTGTAAGTATTTTGAGTTGAAAGCCTGCCTAAATTTCATTATACAGAAGCATGCACTAATTTACTGGAATTTATGGAAGAGAAAGGTACACATAATGTTATTCCTGAAATCTGTTCTCACATTGTTTCTCAACTGCTTGGTTTCATTGTATCTATAAATAATTGTATCAAAATTTCAAGCTTACGTACAGTTAGTTTTCTTTATCAGTAAGTCAGCTAAATGCATGAAAAAGTGGTGTTGAGAAATCTCTTCAGTCCAGTGGCCAGAATTACCTGCACTCTCGCATGTTTATGGAATGGTATACCATATTTATGATGATATATATAGATCAGTTACATCAAGAACTGAAAACTGTTAAGAATTCTCTGTTAAATTTTTTCCCATATGCTTAAGTATTACTCTATGAAATAAAATCATAGCAGTTAAGCAATCTGAAAGAATTTATCTGTGTGAATTTAAAAATGTACTTTATGAAGTTTTGCTCTAACAGTTACCTACACAACTATGGTTAAAAATGTTTCAGTAATTATGCTGGTGATTAGCATATAACATTCTGTTTTGTGGAAGTCTTCTGACTTCAAAAAGCTGTCTGATATTGTTAGTTAATGCAGTGTTTTGTAGTGAAATTTTTCAATCAATACAGTTAAGACTCTACTTAGGAAAAGTAAATATGTGCTAAACTGGAGACTTTCAGTATGTTTAACTGACTCTTGCATCTCTATTCCTGTTTAGTTTTGGAAGTCTAGTCCAAGTATACTCACTGTGCAAAGATCAGCAGTGCTCAAGAAGCAGCAACAACAACAAAAGCCAGACTCATCAGAAAGTGTTTCAGAAGAGGTGATTAATGTAATTTTTATAATGTACACATGCCTGTCTTATTGTCTTACACATTGAAATAAAATTACATAGAGCAGTTTCATTTTCTCTGAATGTGCATAGATGCCTGGGGTTAGTCTATCAAATTAACATTCAAATAACTGACATTTTTATACAGGAAAGTAAAGGTATTTCTGGTTACTTGTTTTCAAGTGAGTTATGCCAAAACTGTAGCAGTCTTGATGCTGTGCTTTTTTTAGGTTGCTATTCTGTGTTGTATGGACAAAATTTTCCAGCCACACACTGTTGACTTACATTGTATTTCTGGATTCTTGAGTTTTGTAAAGACGAATAAAAATGCTAAAGTATTTTTTCAATTATTTTTGTAAAAGATATGTGCTGTAGTTTTCAGAAATTCCATATGAAGTAGAAAACTAAATTGTACAGGTCTTGTAATAGTTACTACAAAAGAATTCTTGTATTTCAAAAATAAGGCCTGTATTCCAGGTATTTCAAAACCTAAATCATAGGCTAAAGAAATGTTGACTTCTTGCAGTAGGAACATGCCGTAAGGATACTAATTGGAACTATGAAATGTAGTTTAATTGTAAAGTGGTCTTTTTGTCCTGTATTACAAGGACTTTGCCATCTAATCACAATAATTTGGTTGGATTTCTGTTTTTGTCTGATTTAACAGCTCATCTTTTAAACAGAAAACTTAATCATGTATCATTAAAATGTTAATTTATAGCTGTTAAGCGCTGTCTTCCAGAAAGATACTTTTCAGGATAAAAGTTATTCTAAACTAAGTTTAAGACAATGAGAAGCCTTAAGAAAATCTAACTTTAAGAGGATTCTCATTTTTTTCTTCTATTGTAAAGAAAGAAGGACCTGCTATTCTCAAAATTTTCTTCAACTGGTGTTTTAATGTGAACACATGGAAGGTGAAAAAGCTCTTGAGGATGGGAGATTCCATTAGGATTTTTACAGAGACACCATCTTGAGTAATGTGGAGCAGCTTGCACCATGTCTGTTTTCATGTAGGCACAGTGTTGATTTTTTAAAATGGGGATTTAATGTGGTGTTCTCCAGAGTGGTTTTGTCAGACTGTATTCATAGATGGATAAATACAAAAACAATAGCAGTATTCTAACAGCTAAATTGCAAGGCATGAAGACAGTAAAATATGAATAATATGCCTACAATTTGAAAGTGGAAACTGATGTATCTTTTCAAAATTTATTTACTAGAAGATTTTTTACTTTGTTCTTTTTGTAAAATTGAATTGGCTTTGGCTTATTTCCTTCCCCTACAGGACTCTTCAAGTAGTGAAGATTCAGCAGATGACTCATCCAGTGAAACCAAGAAGAAAAAACATAAAGAGTAAGATATTTTCCTAAGTAATAGCACACATTTTTTATCATAGAGACAGATGCTTGTAACTTATGCATGATTCCAATTTTGGAATTTTTAAATGAACTCTCAAATGAACATCTCTATCACACTAGTTTCTCAGGAAAAGAGTCTGCAATATAGGTTGAAAACATTCATCAGTGCTTTTGTTTCTAATATAATTGGTTGCAGTCTACTTTTGAGTTGGAGACCATCCATAAAAATTCTTGTGGAGGTGGGAAACTACTTAAATAGGTTGTCTCAAAGCCAATTCAAGTTAGAATTCCTTAGTTAATGCCAGATAGCTTATCTTTTGGATTTTTGTGGGGTTGCTTTTGTTTCCTTTTTTCCTTTCCTTGGACATGCATAAAAGTTATTATAGTTTTGATATTAAACAGCTTATTAAATTGTTAATTAAGCTGTTAAGATATAATTATTTTCCTGTATAAAGTCAGAGTTTGAATCAAGATACTGTACATCATCTTTCCTGTCATGAAGTGAAAAATCTCAGTTAAGCAGAAACGAGGGAATCCTGCTACTCAGTCATAAGTGTCTTACTCATAGTACCTTGTCTGGCTGTGAAGCACTGATGTGAGAGTTTAATGGAAGCTTTTGGGAGCCAATGCCACTCACCAGTTGCTGCAGTTCAGATTTTTCTGCATTTCCCAAATCTGCCTCTGTTATTTTTCAATTCTCGTGCCAAAGTTGCTGATTCTTGACAGGGGCCGCAGAGACCATAGGCATTAGGACAATATGGGACTCTACACAATACAGTATGATAGGACTTCATGATTTGAACATGAAGTCTAACTTCTGATGAATATGTATCTTACCAGGTAGACTTGTTAAGTGCTTTGTTTTCTTAATGTCATGTTAACTAATTTCTTCATGCTGAAATTTTTAAGAAATACAGATTTTTGTTATTTTAGATTTTAAATCTATCTGTTTAGAACAGAAAACTTAGTCCAAATCCCTTTGATGCCATTGGGCATTTTTTAACTTACCTGGTATTCACCGAGGACAAATTTCTGTCTCATCAACTGAAATAACTGTTACAAGATTTTTATTTCTGTAAAGAGTCTTGAAATTACAGCAGATCCCTCATGGATGAATAACTGTTCTAAAAAATGCAACAACATGAAATTACTGTTTTGTCTTTCATCATGTACAGTGAAGACTGGCAAATGTCAGGATCAGGGTCAGTGTCGGGAACTGGTTCAGATTCTGAATCAGAGGAAGACAGGGAGAAAAGCAGCTGTGAAGAGAGTGAATCTGACTATGAGCCAAAAAACAAGGTCAAAAGCCGGAAACCTCCAACCAGGTAAGAAGTTGAGCATTTGAATGCCCTGGTACTATTTATAAAAAGCGATTGAGTATTTACTACTACTATACATGCTACAGAAAACAGTAATACTTACTGAGAAAAAAAAGTACTTAAAAAATATATATATATACTATGATAATATATTCATGCTTTCTAGTGAATATCTTTTCCTGCTTTAAATGAAAGCAGAGTAATTGAACAACATACACTAAATACATGTATTCAGAAAACAATGCAGAAGGTTTATTGTTCTCCCTATTGACACATCATTGTTGTGTCATACATTATCTTCAAGAATTAAGCCAAAAAGTGGGAAAAAGAGTGCAGGACCAAAAAAGAGGCAACTTGATTCATCAGAGGATGATGAGGAGGAGGAGGAGGAGGAGGATGATGATTATGATAAGAGGGGATCTCGTCGCCAGGCAACAGTCAACATTAGTTACAAAGAAGCTGAAGAAACCAAGACGGATTCTGATGATTTGCTAGAAGTTTGTGGAGAAGATGTTCCACAACCTGAAGAAGATGAATTCGAAACTATAGAGAAATTTATGGATAGTCGAGTTGGCCGTAAAGGAGGTATTTTTTTAAGTCCTTTTAAGACCCTTGTTAAGATCATGGTGTAACTTCATCTTTTCATGTTCATGTTTTCATCTATAGGTTAAAGAGCAATCGTTTTAAAGTTACAAAGAAGTCTTACTGTTTCACCTTTCATATTCATAAGAATGCTCCTATTCCCATCTAAGTATTGCAGAATAAAATACAGAAAAATTGCATACCTAAGTAGAAAATAAAAATCGGGTGGAAGATAGCTCTG
This sequence comes from Dicaeum eximium, assembly GCA_013396995.1. Taxonomy (NCBI): domain Eukaryota; kingdom Metazoa; phylum Chordata; class Aves; order Passeriformes; family Dicaeidae; genus Dicaeum; species Dicaeum eximium. The sequence continues at coordinate 81,164 of VWZP01004692.1, read as the reverse complement.
TATTGCATAAATGCACACTATATTGTTATGACACTATTTGTACTGTTCAGTGGTCCTTGATCAGTACAAATTATATACAATGCAGTTGAGAAAGTAAACTACATGGGAGAGCTGACTAGTAGTCTGAACACTGAAAGACGGTGTTGGCAAGGCTAAACCACTGAAATCTTGATTTCAGTTGCTGCAGTACAAATACAGAACAATGTGTGGAATGGCTACAAAAACTGCATCTAAAATTGCAGTGGTGTCTAGAATTCTGCATTGTATTTGAGTCTGCAGTCACAGACTCATAGAATGGTTTTGATTGGAAGGGACCTTAAAGGTCAGCTAATTCCAGCTCCTCTGCCATTGGCAGGTATACATTCCGCTACGCCAATTTGGTTGAAGACCTCATCCAGTCTGGCCTTGAACACTTACTTCCAGGCATGACAAATCAACAGCTTCTCTGGGTGTAACTGGGCAACCAGTTATGGTGACTCACCCCACACATAACAAATAATTCTTCCTAATACCTAATCAAAACCTACTGTCCTTTAGTTTAAAGTCATTGCCCCTTGTCCTACTACTGTGTGCCCTTGTCTAAACTTCCTCTCCAGCCTTCCTACAGCCTCCTTTGTGTACTAGAAAGTGCTGTAAGGTCTTCCCAGAGCCTTCTCTTCTCCTGGCATAACAGCCCCAACTCTCAGCCCATTTTCATATCATACGTGTTCCAGCCCGCTTTACCATGTTGGTGGCCTTCTCTGGATGTACTCCAGCAAGCCCACATCCTTCTTACTGTGGGGGTCCCAGAGCCTGGGATCTTCCTTTTTTCCCTTTTTCAAAAACGAGGTTTATATTTCTCCTTTTCCAGTTAGTGTGAACTTCCCTGGACCACCATAACCTCAATAATCATGAAAGTGGCTTAGCTATTTCCTGCACCAGTGCCCTCAGGACCTGTAGATGTGTCTTACCAGGTCCCATGGACTTGTGCACTTTCAAACTTGATCTTTTCCTGCAGTGGTTGATTCTTCCCTATCCCGTTCTCTCCCTGCCTTTGCTTCCTCCGGTGTGGCTGAGTCACTTGCTAGTGAAGACTTAGGCAAAACAGTCATTCAGTACCTCAGCCTGCTCCTTGTCTCAGGTAACCAGTTCTCCCATACTACGACTTTGTTGTGACTCTCAGTTCTTCTGTAGAAAGAGCAGAGATAACTTTCCCAGGCTTGGCCTGGGAAACTTAGAGGAAAGAATTATAAACTATATCATTATTTCTCCTTGCACCTGTTATTTACAGTAGTTGTCCCTCACCAATCGTGTGTGGGGTTTTTTTCTCTGCCTAGCGAGTCAGGTGATAAAAGGTTCGCTGGTTTTCTACCTGGGGGACTCTCTTAAAATAAAGTTTTTTCTCTCGCCTTCTGAACCTGTGGAGTTTCATTCCATTCCTGGCAAGACAATGATAAATGGCTTCTTCATCATACAACAGGACTTAATTATAAAAACAAACACATGAAAAAACCCCACCCAAATGCTGAGCCCCTTGCACTTCAGGGCTGTGTTTCTCCATTAGTTACGCCTAGTGTCTAAAGTTATTGACCCCTCTCAGAACTTGTACTCTTCTTTCTCAAATTCCCTCTCCCACGCTATCCCATATCCTGCTCCAGTGTATGGTGTTGCTGCTGTGGTCATAGCCTTAGGAGATAAGCTTCTTTCATTCTTGCTGCCCAAATGATGTTGCTGCTTTTTTGGTGTTGCCTCTCTGTGACTTTATCTGCTCCAGCAACTTGCTGGTCTCATTTCCTTATCAACACCACTTAGATTAGCTCACTTGATTACAGCTGGGTGCTAATAATGCCAGGGTTATGGGTTTGATCCCCATTCAGGCTTAAGAGTTGGACTCCATGATCCTTGTGCGTCCCTCCCAGCTCAGAATATTCTGTGATTCTGTAACCTCTCCTCACCAAAATGAGCCTGTTTCCTGCTGCTAGTGTGCTGCAGCTACTATACAGTCTGTACTTAATCTGGACTTTATCATTTTTACCTCATAAGATAACAGAGGCAGGACAAGAAACAGACTTGTTTAGGAAGGAGGAGATTTATAGTGTCGCTCTTAGTAGGTTTTTCATGTCTTGAGGCTGATCAGCCATAACATCAGATGTCTTTTTTATGCTCAGAAATAAGAATAGTGTAACAGAAGATGACAGTGTTAGTGTGGAGCATTCCCTAGTGACTGCTTTTAAAACCAGGAATACAAATAAAATTCTCATGAGGAAAGGTAAGATATTGCAGGTTAGGTGTAGAAGTTTTAGTTGCTTTCTTACTCTCTTGACTACTTGTGCAGGTCTCAATATATCTACATCATAATCTTTCAAATAATAGTAATTATATGAGTGTAGTAGACACTAGTCAAGTATATGCTCATCTAAAATTACCACCAATTACTTTACTGCATTTCTAACCTGTTAACTTAGGACAATGCATACTTACTCAAGGCATATGATATGGTTTCTTTCTCAGCCACAGGTGCTGCAACCACAATATATGCAGTTGAGGCAGATGGTGACCCAAATGCTGGGTTTGAAATATCGAAGGAGCCAGCAGAAGTACAGTATCTTATTAAATGGAAAGGTTGGTCACACATCCATAACACCTGGGAAACTGAGGAAACACTGAAGCAACAAAATGTTAAAGGAATGAAGAAACTGGACAATTATAAGAAAAAGGATCAGGAAACAAAACGATGGTGAATCTTTTTTTAAAATTATATTTATTTTGAAACACAATAGGTGTTCTATTGTGTTTCTGAGACCTGTTAGCTGGTTTTGAGGACATAACTTCGAGTGTCTGTGCAATGGGAAGACAAAAACTTTGAAAGCCAAAGCCCCTTTAACATGTTCCAGTAACATAATCCTCTGAATCTGGTGTGGGGGTGTGTGTGTATGTGTCTGTATAAAAGTGGAGTTTTAACAAGATGGGTAGTGTCTAAAAAGGAATAATAAATTGTAGCTTTTGGTAATTTTTCCATTATACTTTGATTGGAGTTCTTCAGGAGTTGCTGCAAGGATCAATGTTTTCTCGGTGCATTAGCCATTTCAGGTTACTTAGAAGAATTTAGTTTCCTTCGCTGAAAGCTGAGGTTGAAGCTTGAGAATAAAAATCATGAAGAAATATATTAATTTTAAAGTCACCTCTCTGGTGTCCAGTTTTATTAGTATGTTTAATATAATCAGTGAATGCTGGTGGGATTTTTAGGATCTAATCATTAGATGGATTCTTACAGATTGAACCACCCTGACTGCTATTCCATGGCAATAACCTGTAAAGTGTACTGCTTCTCCAGAGACACAGCTACTACAGCTATGAGTTGTACTAGTCAAGCAACTAATGGAGAATACTAATTTTCAGCAATAAGTATTTTCAGTCATTAATGGTGAGACACTTAGGCCAGATGCAGCCATTTTGTAGTTGGGATTTTTAAGTTGTTCATTCAAAAAAGCTTTCCAGGCAAGCTTCATGGGATGATTACATTCAGAGCTATAGAGTTGCTCAATTTTCTTAGCTGTAGAAGTATATAGTGTAATAAGTGTTGTAAATTAATTCCTGCTCCAGGCTGAAAAATGCTTCTCCAGAAGATGTGGAATATTACAACTGCCAGCAGGAGCTTACAGATGATCTACATAAACAATACCAGATAGTGGAAAGAATAATTGGTATGTTACAAACCTGTGGACAGAAATCGATGTCATAGATTCTGTATGTTCTCAATGCTCTTGTATTTGTCGTTAAGAAATGTAAAATACTGGTATCACAACATTTTTATCCAAAACAAAACTTCAGGTGAAGAGAAGAGCTGTCAGGCTGTCTGTATGGGTCTAGCTTCTGTTGTATTATTACCTAAAACTAATGTTTTCTTAAAGTACAGAAGTTAAAATGCTGATCAGATCTCTGCTGCATTTTTGCAGCTCATTCAAATCAGAAATCAGCTGCTGGTTATCCAGACTACTACTGTAAGTGGCAGGGTCTGCCTTACTCTGAATGTAGCTGGGAAGATGGAGCTCTTATTGCCAAAAAGTTTCAGGCACGCATTGATGAGTACTTCAGCAGAAATCAATCCAAGACCACTCCCTTTAAGGATTGCAAGGTGAGTAGGTAATTTGCAAGGGATTTATAATCAGTACTGGGTCTGACTGGGATAGGGTTAATTTTCTTCATAGCAGCCTTTACAGTCTGTGGTTTATGTTTGTGACCTAAGTGGTTTTGGTAACATACTGGCTGTTACTGAACAGTACTTGCAAAGTGCCTTCTCTGTGTTATGTGTCAAAGCCTACTCATCCCCACCATGAGTAGGCTGAGAGGGAACACACCAGTGACAGCTGAACCCCAGCTGACCAAAGAGCTTTTTGGTGCCATTTAATGTCGTACTCAATAAATTGAGTGGGCTGAGCAGGGGCTGCCTTTTGCCTGGAGATTTGTTGGTCATCAGTCTGCTGGTGAATCGATGTGTGACTTCTGTCACTTGTGGGATTTTTTTTTCTAGGTGTTTTTTTGTTTTATTGGATGGGTGGCTTTCCTTCACCCAGTAGACTCGTTATTTTGACCCACATTTTTTTCCTCACTTTCACCTTCTCGTTTCTCTCTCTTGTCCCTCTAGGGTGGGAAGTGAGTAAGCAGTTGGGTAGCAGCTTGGCTCCTGGCCAAGTTCAAGCTACCATATCAGTTGTAATAGTAAAAATGTGAATTTGTTTTTTAATCCACGTATCAAATACATATTATGAATTTTTTGGAAGTTTTTTCAGAATACCAATAATGGAGTATAGTAGGATGTTTGGACAGTAGTACTACCGAGAGTAGGTTTTGTAGATGCTAGTCCCCTACATTTTTACTAGCATTCAGAAATGGATTTGTTTAGTATTGTAATTTCTTTTAAAAGAAAACGTCACATGAGTTAATGTCACTCCTGTTGTGACATTTAGATTAGCAATCAAACTAGTTTTACCTTGCTTATTACTTTGTTTTTTTATGTGGCCTTGCTTACGTTGATGGATAAAAGCTAGAGTTGATGGGCTAGTAAATATGTCCTGTTACTTGTTCGATAGGAAGATCTTTTGGTAATTACAGTTCAATCACTGACTGATGATCAATTTGCTTTTCACAGGTTCTAAAACAAAGGCCACGGTTTGTTGCACTAAAGAAGCAACCATCTTATATTGGAGGACATGAAGGTTTAGAGTTAAGAGATTATCAGTTAAATGGGTTGAATTGGCTTGCTCACTCATGGTGCAAGTAAGGAGTCTCAAATTTCTTTGTAAATTGCAAGCATTTGTAAAGTATTGAAATGTTTTGGTTTTTTTAAATGTTGGGTGTTCTTTTTTTTGATTTGGAAACTTTCATACTGTAAACTCAAAGTAGAGGTCTGAAGGGACTGGTTTTACTGTAAGTAGTACCAAAAATATCATTCTATGGCAATTCTCAACAAAAAGCAGCCAAGATGTGTCATTACTTTGCTTTTAGTTTCAATGGAATAAGTAATATTTTTAAAACACCCAACACACCTAAAACAGTAAAATGAGAAAAGCCAAACAAACATTTCTGGAATGTTAACATTAGTGTTAAACTGTTAAAATTAGTCTCAGGAGGACTACTTGCAACCTTTTTGTTAATTTAAGTGGGTAGGAGGGATCAGAAATCTTTTTATGGAAAAAGAGTGTCAGTAAATGTCTTCAAAATGGATAATGGTAAAATCTTGAAAACTTTCATGAGTGGGCTTTATGCTCAAAAGATAATAATTTCTTTTTATCTGAATCTTCCCCATCTCCACACCCCTAAAATAGCTTTGTTTCTTTTTTTTTTTTTTTTTAGAGGGAATAGCTGTATTCTCGCAGATGAAATGGGTCTGGGTAAAACAATACAAACAATTTCTTTTCTGAACTATCTGTGTCACGAGCATCAGCTGTATGGGCCTTTCTTGTTGGTTGTGCCACTTTCTACCTTGACGTCTTGGCAAAGAGAGATTCAAACCTGGGCTGCTCAGATGAATGCTGTGGTTTACTTAGGAGATGTAACTAGTAGAAATATGGTAAGTATTTCTCCTTGTCATTGGAAAGTCTTGTATGTAAACAAGACATACGTCATATTTTTATCATCTGTGTATATCAGATATTTTGGTTGGGACTAAGCAAATATTTGCTGAAGCCTGATGTCTTTAAAATGTGAATTGAAAGCTTGGATTTTGATCTCATGTAAATGTGTGTGCGAGATTTCCTTTTTGCTTAATAGTGAGCAGAATTAAACATTTTGTCTTGCATTTGAAAACCAGTTGTCTTCTCCTGTGTGATTATTTAGGTGGATATAGTAAAAATAAGTATGTAAGAAAGCCAGTCATGATCTTACTTTATTTCGTGAAAGGTTGTTGGTTTGTTAATGTTAGTAATCTTACCCATTAAAGTAAAAAGTTCTACTCTGTTACATATGTGTATTTGTATATATATGGTGTGCATATGTATGTGTACATATTTATGTGTAAAATGTATAATGTTTATGTTAATATGTATGTATATTTATATGTTATATATATAAATGTTATATATATGTATGTTGTCCTTCTGTTTTGTTATCATATGCTAGTAAATACCTACATTGTTGCAGTATTTAAATTATTCCAGTCAGCAAAACCTTTTTACTGAGGTTTATAGTTTACTTGTTTCTTTNTTTTTTTTTTTTTTTTAGAGGGAATAGCTGTATTCTCGCAGATGAAATGGGTCTGGGTAAAACAATACAAACAATTTCTTTTCTGAACTATCTGTTTCACGAGCATCAGCTGTATGGGCCTTTCTTGTTGGTTGTGCCACTTTCTACCTTGACGTCTTGGCAAAGAGAGATTCAAACCTGGGCTGCTCAGATGAATGCTGTGGTTTACTTAGGAGATGTAACTAGTAGAAATATGGTAAGTATTTCTCCTTGTCATTGGAAAGTCTTGTATGTAAACAAGACATACGTCATATTTTTATCATCTGTGTATATCAGATATTTTGGTTGGGACTAAGCAAATATTTGCTGAAGCCTGATGTCTTTAAAATGTGAATTGAAAGCTTGGATTTTGATCTCATGTAAATGTGTGTGCGAGATTTCCTTTTTGCTTAATAGTGAGCAGAATTAAACATTTTGTCTTGCATTTGAAAACCAGTTGTCTTCTCCTGTGTGATTATTTAGGTGGATATAGTAAAAATAAGTATGTAAGAAAGCCAGTCATGATCTTACTTTATTTCGTGAAAGGTTGTTGGTTTGTTAATGTTAGTAATCTTACCCATTAAAGTAAAAAGTTCTACTCTGTTACATATGTGTATTTGTATATATATGGTGTGCATATGTATGTGTACATATTTATGTGTAAAATGTATAATGTTTATGTTAATATGTATGTATATTTATATGTTATATATATAAATGTTATATATATGTATGTTGTCCTTCTGTTTTGTTATCATATGCTAGTAAATACCTACATTGTTGCAGTATTTAAATTATTCCAGTCAGCAAAACCTTTTTACTGAGGTTTATAGTTTACTTGTTTCTTTTTGTAGATAAGAACTCATGAATGGATGCATCCACAGACCAAACGATTGAAATTTAACATACTCTTAACAACATATGAAATTTTGCTAAAGGATAAGGTAATTGCCCTTCTGTGGGGAGACAAAACTAATTTCCCCAATATAAAATAATTCTCTTTAGAGTTGCATGTAGACTTGATTTATGGCCCATTAAATTTATGGAGAGTCTGATAATTTTTGCTTTTGAAAGTATGACAGTGTATAGTTCAGGGTTTTGGGGGGTGCTTTTCTTATTTTAAGCACTTCTGGATTTTACATATGTGTGGTGGGCTTTCAGCCTTTTCCCATTTTGTGAGGTGGGGAACGCTTAATTTTCTTAGTTTGCTTGAGAGTCTCATTGCTGTAGTGATCTCCTCCCATCTTCACGCTCTACTTTGCAGACCATCATCAAGGAACTGAAACAGAACCTAGTCCTTAGTCGCAAATGTGATACAAAACTAGAAAACCCCATATAGTTTTTCTGTGATATTGTGCATACAGTAGTATGTGTACATATATTAATACTGTCTCTGTAGTGATAGCACACAGAGTTATGTTGGATGTGGAAATTGATACAGAAATTCAAGAAGCACTTGACTTTGTTTACTTCATTTGTTTGTATGGGAAGAAGTCCGTAATGATTTTTTTTTTCTGCCGTGTAAAAAAATGTGGGTCAGACACCTGGGCATTTTTTAAAATAATAACTTTAATTTATGTTTTCTTAGAATGACTACACAGCTTTTCATTGAACCTGGCAAATGTAAAAGCCATAATTAGTACTAAAAACATATAGCTGTTATTTTATTAAAATAAATCAAGATCAGGTGATCGGGTTTATAGCTTGATTATATAATGTGGGCAATCATGTAATGTGTTAATTTGAATAATGTTTTCTCCCCTTCTCCATTTCCTTTCTAGTCATTCCTTGGTGGTCTGAATTGGGTATTTATAGGAGTTGATGAAGCTCATCGTTTAAAAAATGATGATTCCCTTCTGTACAAGACTTTAATAGACTTTAAGTCTAATCATCGTCTTCTGATTACTGGAACCCCTCTGCAAAACTCTCTCAAAGAGCTTTGGTCTTTACTTCATTTCATCATGCCAGAAAAGTAAGAAAGGGTTTTTTGTTAAGTTTGCTATGGCAAAGTAGTGTAGTGATATGAGAATCAGTAGAAGTAGGAAATTGTACTGAAAGATAGCTTAAATATCGTACATAAAGTAAATGCATATATTTTTTCATGTTGCTTTAGGTAAGTAATGCTTAGGTGGCAGATGTCACCTTTTCCTATTTTAGCAGTGTATGGGTCAGATCCTGGAAAAAAGGCTTCATCTTAGCCTAAGAGAAAAACCATATAGATTTGCTCTGAGGGAAGAATGGAGTTTTTCTTGTGTTAGCACTGTTGATGAAAATAAATTTTTGTCAAGATGCCAAATATCCTGTAATTCAATCAGATTTGGTTTTCCCATATGTTTTTCATATGGTAAGCTTATTGCATTGACCTGATTTTGTACTGACTTGTTTAAACCTAAGGTGAACTAGAGCTCCTGTGTGAAAAGACGTGTTCCTGTCAGACATCTTGTAAATGCCAAGCACCATAGCTCTGTTTAGTTTGAGCTATAGATTATACTGAGTTGCTCAGAACATTATAGGCAAAGCCACGAGGTAGGGTAGCCATTATTAATTTGTTTGATCATAAACGCCATTCTCCAAGTCTATTAGTCCAGGCAATAACTACACATTAGCTAGACCAAAACTGTAAGACACATTTAAAGTATATTGTTGTTCTTTTGCATACCCTCTACACATGGAGCTGGCTTTTTGTGCTATCTTGATAAAATATAATAGTGGACTTTTCTGCAACCATCTAGAGAAGTGTCCTTGCAGAAAAAGAAAATCATTGCATTTCCATTGTGGAATCAGAAGTGTTCATTCTATAGATGTTTTCGGAAAATTCCAAGGCACAGTATCTGAGATTTCTTGGGAGATGAAAATTCAGAAATTGGATGAAGCAGAAGAGAGTGGGAAGAAATCTGAATGTATATGTGTTTTTGTGGTATATGTATACGTGTTCTGTGTTTGTATTACCTTTCTTCCTGAATTTTGCTTCATCAGGTTGTTCACAGTATGTTACTATTTTGTGCTTATACTTTATTATGTGCAAGGTTTTCCTCATGGGAAGATTTTGAAGAGGAGCATGGCAAAGGCAGAGAGTATGGTTATGCAAGTCTTCACAAAGAACTTGAACCATTTCTGCTGAGAAGAGTTAAAAAAGATGTAGAAAAGTCTTTACCTGCTAAAGTTGAGCAAATTCTGAGGATGGAAATGAGTGCATTGCAGAAACAATACTACAAGTATGTACCAACTCTTTGTATATTCTGCCATTTCAGTGATATGTCTATGTACAATTTACTGAATTACAGTGATATTACCAAATGGAAGTTGAGGCTTCTACAGGGTTTCACAGCAATAAAATTCTGTGAAGCAGGGGCTCAGGAGTTACATTGGTCTAGTGTCTATTTCTGTAGTTTCTTTTGTTTGGCATATTGATGCGCTGTTTTGGGAGATGCTTTTTTTCTTAGCTTGTTTTGACAGCTACATCTGTTTTACTTCCACACACAGTTAGAAATTACTAACATTGTATATCTTATTTATTAGGTGGATTTTAACTAGGAATTATAAAGCTCTTAGCAAAGGTTCAAAAGGCAGTACCTCAGGCTTTTTGAACATCATGATGGAACTCAAGAAGTGTTGCAACCATTGCTACCTCATTAAACCACCAGATGATAATGAATTCTATAATAAACAGGAGGCCTTACAGGTAATGCGACTTTTTAATTAAAAAAATAAGAAAAGTTTTACATTGGTAGTTTTCACAGAATTTTTATAGTTCCTTGGCAGTTCATTAGTTCTTATGGAAGTGTATTAAGGAGAAACAGGTTTTCCACAAAATGTGCATCTTGGGTTTTTACAGTGAAGTATTTTTTGCTTCTTAATTGGAACTGAATAATTGACAGAGAATTGAGTAAATAAATGTACCCAGTTTTAATTACATATTATTGTACGGATGTTTTAAACTATAAAATTCTTCAGGAATGTCAGAATTTGCCTTTTATTTTTCTGCCCACAGTAATAGAAAGAAAAGCAAACCTCAGATAGATGTCCTATATAACCCAGTGCGTATTACTGTTGAGAAAAATTTCTTTTGCAATGTATGGTTCTTGTTTCTTGGTTTTTGTAGCATTTAATACGTAGCAGCGGGAAACTAATCCTTCTTGACAAGCTACTGATTCGTCTGCGAGAACGTGGCAACAGAGTCCTGATTTTCTCACAGATGGTAAGGATGCTGGACATCCTGGCAGAATATCTGAAATATCGTCAGTTTCCATTTCAGGTAAGAAACTTGTCGGTAATAGCCACTAAGAAGCTTTGATCTTGAATATTAAAAAATTTTCTTTACTGTGAGGGTGTCAAAGCACTGGAACAGGTTTTCCAGAGGTTTCTGTTGAAAAAATTTCTGTTGAAATTTCTGTTTCTTGCTGAGGTACAAAAGCTACTTGGACATGACCTTGGGCAGCATGCTTTAGCTGTCCCTGCCTGAGTAGGGGATTTAGACAAGATGACCCTCAGCAGTCCCTTTCAGCTTTGTTTGTGATTATATGACCTTCACCTCTTTGATTAAAAAAACATGGATGAAAATGTCTTCTTTTTCTAGAAGGGGACTGGCTCTATGATGAATATTATTCTGAAGTGAAACAGATGAATTAAAAATTATGTGATCTGTTTATTTACATTTTTTTCCTTCAAATAACAGTTTAGGAGCTGACAGTTGAAGTTGCTCTGATATTGAATAGATATAAAAATTACCTTTTAACTGTAGTTCTCAATCTCTGTAGAGACTTGACGGATCAATAAAAGGGGAACTGAGGAAACAAGCACTGGATCATTTTAATGCAGAAGGATCAGAGGTATAGTATTTCTTTTCCTGAGGAATCTGTTTTATTTTTTCCCAAGTACAAAAAGACATTGCACAAAAAAGGAGGGCTGATAAAAGTGAGGAATATATCAATAAGGTTGGAAATCCATTGCTACTGATTAGAGTATAAGGTTTATATAATATTTTTTTAAGAAAAGTTTAAGTAGAAAACATAAAGAAGGAAAGTGGTAGCTGATTGCTCTATAAATGCTGCAAAATTTTAACCCCAGCTTTGTTCCTCTATAGAATTTAATAATATTTACAAGAGTGCTGAACTTCAGCAGTTACCATCCAAAAATCGTTTGGCAATGGGCAGAACTAACTCCATATATCCTTGCACAAACAATCATATTTTATTTGTTTCAAATACGATTTCTGTTATCTTCATTGGTTGCCACCTGTTACATGCCATGGAAGAAATAGTAAAGTACTGATTCCTACCAATTCTTTGTGAACAACCTGTAAGCAGATAAGTATCTGTTATCATTCTTTAGATTCTGAACTGGAATATTTGTACCTTGTTTTGGACTCCTGTTGGGCACATCATTCTATACCATTGCATTGGTTTAAATCTTTTGTCCTATACTCTCAGATTTGAGGGAGGGTAGGTTGGTTGGTCATTGATTTTGGTTTAGTTTAATTGGTATTTGAAGATAGCATTTGTTAGTTGCTGCTGAGCTTGTTTCTGCTTTGTGTAGGGAGAAGGACCAAACTCCATGTTAAATACAAAAGCTAGCTGTCTTTTAAATTTCTTTCACATTGACATTTTCTGAAATCTCAGCAGTTAGGCTGTACATTATTTTAGATAAAGAAGAATTTAGGAGTTTCTAAAATGGATACAAACTCTGCATTTGTGCAGCAAGAAAAAGAATGCTGTCAGTTTTATTTTTTATTTCCTAAAATTTCGTAATATTTTGGAGTGGATTTTGTAGAGGTTTTTTATTACTGAGCTAAGGGCTACCTGGAAATCTTTAACACAATTCTCAGGACTCTTTCCTTATCGTAATTGTTGCTGTTTCCTGTAACTGTACTGAAAAGTTGGTTTGTTTGGGGTTTTTTAACCCGTTTTACTTTAGCTTGGATTTCATACGTTGGTTTTTTGCATGCCTCAATACCATTCTACAGACTTTCATAGCTACGAAAGACTGATTCAATAAGTTTATATTGCCAACAGGGTTTTTTTTCTGCTTACGCATTTTCATATTGTTCATGAATATGCTGTACAGCATTGAACTTGGCAGAAGATTTTTGTTTCTGTCTCTTAATAGGTTATGTGTAGGCTCAAGTGCTTTCCCTGCTCTGATATGACTGTTTAGTCTTCCAGGGCTTGGGGCAGGGAGAGTGGGAGAGAGTTTTTGTAACATTGAAGGCTTTGACAATAAGATTAGGTTTTTTTTTGGCCAGCATCATTTTGTTGGGATGTCTTGCTCAGTGGTCCTCATCTAGGACACTGCTTCTTTCAAACTGTTGAGAAGTCAGTAACTTTATGAAAGAAATTGGTAATCAGCCTTTACTCTATATTTAAGAAGCTTTAAGCATAGAGCAATTACAGATTTGGTAGCAGCACATACTGCATAAAGTATATTAGTTCTTCAGGAATATTACAAGTATTGTATATAAAACTATTTCCTACTTTGTGATTTCAGGACTTCTGCTTTTTACTGTCTACCAGAGCTGGAGGATTAGGTATCAATTTGGCATCTGCTGATACTGTGGTTATATTTGATTCTGACTGGAATCCACAGAATGATCTGCAAGCACAGGCTAGAGCACATAGAATTGGACAGAAGAAACAGGTAAACACACTCAGTATAAGCTCCAGACCCGAAGGTTCTGAACATCAGCTGTCCACTCTCTGTCTGCACCACTCAGTCCTCATGTATTTTTGAGAATAACTAATGCTTTCTGCATATATCCAGAAATGTTAGTAATGCTCATTTCTTTTTTTCTAAGTCTCCATAGTGGAAGAAATAATACGGCAGCTATGGTATTTGGTGGGGGGAGGGAGAAGAGTTGTGGACTTGTCTTACATTTATTGGTATGATGTCATTCTACAAAACTGCTACATCAGGCACATCCTCAATGCTTAAAAATTCTAGTTCTTAACAGGATTGTTTCCTTCTTACAGAAGACATACAGTAACAATTAAAAATATGACATTATTGCCTCTGGCAGTGCTTGTGCCAAGTCACACAATTTTATAAAGAAAGGTCTAAGACTATTTATTTGAGCTTTTAAAAATGTTTCTGTAAAGACTGTTGTAAACTAGTATTTCATATTTGAAACCATGAAAAAAATTCAGAAGTTATGTAATGAAGACTGAGATTTCTGCTTTTAAAACTTTTCATTTTTTAAATACACATAGGTTAATATTTATCGACTAGTCACAAAAGGATCGGTAGAAGAAGATATTCTTGAACGAGCCAAGAAAAAGATGGTGTTAGATCATTTAGTAATTCAGAGAATGGACACTACAGGGAAAACTGTGTTACACACAGGCTCTACTCCTTCAAGGTACCTTTGTGTTTGTTTCTGTACCAACTTACCCTTAAGAATTTTTCACTTGTAAATGAAAGGCAAGACATAAGATGCAAAGTCTTTGTAGATTTTTATTTGCATATTAAATACGTATCTCAAATATATGAAGACTTTATATTTAACAGTAGAAAGAAAGCTTAATTGACTTAGGATTATAGAGAACTTTTCCGAGTTAGTAAGCTAAAATGTTTTTCGTGAAACATCACTTATTTCAGCTCAACACCTTTTAATAAGGAGGAGTTGTCGGCAATTTTGAAGTTTGGTGCTGAGGAACTTTTTAAAGAACCTGAAGGAGAAGAACAGGAGCCTCAAGTAAGTAACGCTTCTGGACTAGGTAGATAAAACAGCCAAAAATATATATGAATTATTTAGTTATTATAAACTTCTTTTTTTTTGTCTTCAGGAAATGGATATAGATGAAATATTGAAGAGGGCTGAAACTCGGGAAAATGAGCCAGGTCCATTAACTGTAGGAGATGAGTTGCTTTCGCAGTTCAAGGTATGGCTCTGTTCCCTCCTTTCTGCCATAATTATACTTTCCTTTTTAAACAGTACTATTTCTCTTCTATGTATCTATCTCTTCATTCCTTGGAAGTAGATGCCTCAGTAAGTCAACTCTGTATCACTTCCCAGTAAAATGGTTTTTTGCCTATAGATGATACCTTACCATCAGTGTAAAGAATTAAAAATAAATGTATGTATTTTGATAATAAATAAGATGTATTTATGAATGTGTTAATGATTAAAATTTTAATTTTGTGTTTTATTTACTGCCTTTGTTATTAAGCAGCTATAGTATCATTAAATTCCTTGTGTTTCTTAGTTGATCATATTCTTAGCAATGTATTCTTTGTGTTTCTTAGCTGGTCATTTCTCCCAAGTTGCTTTTAGTCCCATAGTAAACTTGGAATGCCAGGTGTTTTGAAGTGTTTTAAGTTAAACATATTATGTGGGAAAAAAAAAACCCCATGATATGTTTGTTTAGTTCAGGAGATTATTAAATAGTTCTCCTGCTTATCCCTCATTCTCAACATATTTTGATAGCTGCAAGGTATTAATGTTTGGTTAGTTTTATATTATTATTAGTTTCACATTAAATCAGGCATGTAAATGTTTTTAGCCCTATTTTGAAGGAAGTTAAACAACTATCATAGAGGTGTGAGGGATATGATTCTCCTTGTATCTCTTCTTAGCCCAGGCTGAAAGGAGTCTGTCTTTCCTAAATGAATAAAAGTATTTCATTAGAGACTGTTTCATGAGACATTTTGTATTTATAAATTTTTTATATATCTTGTGAAACAATAGCATACATATAAATAAAGAAAACATGTAAATATTATATGTATAAATGCATAAAATATGGCATCTGTAACTGTGATTTCCTATATTTTTATGTACAAGGTGGCCAACTTCTCGAATATGGATGAAGATGATATTGAGCTGGAACCAGAAAGAAATTCAAGAAACTGGGAAGAAATCATTCCAGAGGTCCAGAGGCGAAGAATAGAAGAGGAGGAAAGACAAAAAGAACTTGAAGAAATATACATGCTTCCAAGGATGAGAAACTGTGCAAAACAGGTGTCTCTTGGTTCTGACTGAATTGTAGTTCTGTGTTGCTTTTGGTGTAGTTTGTTGCTTTTGAGCTTTGGGGTTTTTGTCCTTTTCTGAAGCCATTTTTTGACAGAGCTGGTAAAACTTGTGTATATTTGTTACTTACATAGCTTGTTTGCTCTGGAATTCCAGATTAGCTTCAATGGCAGCGAAGGGAGACGCAGTAGGAGTAGAAGATACTCTGGATCTGATAGTGACTCCGTCTCAGAAAGAAAAAGGCCAAAAAAACGTGGAAGACCACGAACTATTCCTCGAGAAAATATTAAAGGATTTAGTGATGCAGAGATAAGGCGGTAAGATATGGGAGGACATGCATATTTAAAGAGACAAGAAATTACGGTTATTTTTATAAATAATATTATTAGTCTGGAAACTACAGCTGGTAATCTGTTTTTCCTGAAGTTGTTTGAAATCTTTTTATTCTAGACATTGAATGTTTTGACCTTGTGGTGCTGACATAGTGAACTGTTATAGCAAGAATTTGAACCCATTTTAATGAGGTATAAAATTAGGTTTGAAAAATATACATGATTGGTTTAAATTTTTTAGTTTCTACAGCCTATGAAGACAGTAATTTCACTGAATTATTACTGACAGTGATTTTACAAGGACTGAACTTTCCTTTAAAAAGAAACAGGAAAAGTAATCTGGTTTCCACCAATCTAAAACCTGAGGTGCTTAAAGAATATATTTAATCTATTTGGTGACAAATAAAAAAATTGAATTGGATTTTGTTTTCTTTTTAAACTTCTTGGCACTATAATTGAATTGTTATATCCTTCTTTTTTAAAACTAAGAAAAGATAAAATCCTGTTTGAAACTTGTACTATCATTGGTCCCTTCTGTATATGCAAAATATTTGCTGAGGTCTTGTTTTGGTAGGAGGAAGAACTGTTATGGTTAATGTTTTTGGGTTTATGAAATGCTACTTTGCTTCTGCAATTGAAGTATGCATGTTTCCCTAAATTGCTCAGCCTAAAGTATTCAGATTATTTTTTTAGAGGAATAACTTCAAAGATCTTTTTTTGCCTTTCTATCTCATCTAACAACGAAGCAAATTGGTACTTTCTGCAAGGCTATTCTTGTGCTTGCACAAGCAATTTCGTGGTTGAGGAAGTTTTCTTTCTTCTTTTTATTTATTTATTTTATTTTTATTTTATTTCCTTTCTCCTCCAAGTATCTCCAATTTCTTTCCATTGCTTAGATATTTCAACAACTAGTATCTTTCATGTCATTTTCCTAAATCTTCCAATTACCTTTTGGAGATTGCTCTTTAATAACTGTATAACTATATATAACATGATGTCTGAAGTCTTCATTTACTGTAAATCCACATTCAGTTTTCATTTTTAGATACATACAGCTGCGGAATCCTCAATCTTGTGAAATTAATAAAGTAATTTCTGAAATAAATTATATTTTCTATTGTTTTATTTATATTGGTTCTTAAACCCATAAAACTGATTTTGAGTTATCTGAATTTATGAAGTTGCTCTACTCTCTACCTGTTTTCCCCCATTGTCCACATAGCATTATACTAAGATTAACAATTGTATCAATGCAACTTTAAAACAAATGTTGTTTGTTAAGCGTGTATTTAAATGGCAAAATTATTTTCTGTTACTAGGTTTATCAAGAGTTACAAGAAATTTGGTGGCCCTCTCGAGAGGTAAAGTTGTTTGATTATTATCTGTGTGCCAACTTGGAATCTCTTTCTTTATAAAAATTAGAACGTACCATGAAACTTTAAGCAGTAGGGGAAATAAATTATCTTGAATATAGTGTGACTTTATTGTAGCATCTTCTCTTTCTTCATTGATGGTGTGTATGTGCAGACAGCCACACAAAGACCTTGCCATTTGGAGGAACACTTCTTTTATATTTACCTGCTGACTTGTCTAATCTTAATTGGTGATAATCATTTGCTTGTCATGTTTGATAAGCCTGTTGAAAGCCTATCAGTTTATCCACTCTGTCGAAGTTAGTTTTGCATTTTACATATTGTCATTTTTAAGCTTCTTTCATTATTCCTAAGATAAACTTCCCCCATCCTTAAAAATATTGATCCTTTGAAATATTTATAGTGCATATGATCATATGATACATATATATATGTATGATTTAATGATTCATGTTCTTTTCTAAAGAAATGTGCATTAACTTAACACTAGGGTTAGGGTTCATTGCAGTTCTTGTTTTATTGTCCTCATACCTAAATAATTTAGGGTATTGTTTCTTGGATTGTACACCAGATAGAAACCACAGGTGACTGATAACTTACGTGATCGTTTCTTTCATTTTGAATTCCAAAGGAGTAATTCATAAATGCCAGATTTTCACAGTTACAAAAATGAGTGTTTTTGGTTTTTTATTACAGGTTAGATGCTGTAGCTAGAGATGCTGAGCTAGTTGATAAATCAGAGACAGATCTCAGACGTTTGGGAGAGCTTGTACATAATGGATGCATTAAAGCCTTAAAGGACAATTCATCTGGACAAGAAAGAGCAGGTACAATATTCAGGGGGCTTGAGTGGACAGTGAAAAATGTCAAGAAGAATGAGTTACTCTTGCACTCTGATCAGAACAGAAAACAATTTTGTTGGGAAATATGAACAAAAATTTTGAGGCACATACTTGATGATTTAAAAAAACCCAGAGTTATAATAAGGTGACTTTTTCCCCTTTCTGTGTGTGACTTACCACTGAAAAATGAAGTAGGTTTTTGATTTGGTGTGAAATTTAGATGTGTTCCTGTGCTGTTCAATTCTGGAGCATTTAATTCAAGTAGTTGGTCAAGAAAAGGTGATGTGATATAATTGTTTTCTTTACATTTTTCTCATTTTATTTGTAAAGGTAAATATTTTAATAGTGTTGTCATTTATTTTAAGGAGGTAGACTTGGGAAGGTTAAAGGCCCAACATTCCGAATCTCAGGAGTGCAAGTAAATGCAAAGTTAGTCATCTCTCATGAAGAAGAGTTGGCACCATTGCACAAATCCATTCCTTCGGATCCAGAAGAAAGAAAAAGGTACTGATTTTTGCATATTTTTAAGGGAGTAGTAATGCAGAAAACTTCCCAGTCGTACTAGCTTTTTTTTTTTGCAACTTCGACTCCTATCAAAAGCATTGTCCCTCTATTCCCTTTAAGAACTGGCAGCAGTAACCTGCTCCACAGCTGTACTTAGCTTTTTCTTCCTTTGCTGCAGAAGCCAGTAACAGTTTTAATTTGTCAATTGTATTCACTATGAACTGTGTTCAGTTACTAATAATAATTAGGACTAGAATTCAGGCTTGCTGAGAAGCTAAATGTGTCATCTCTGCTTGAGAGGAGTATCAAAGTGCAGCAGTAGTTGTTCCTACCTTCTAAACTTGCCACCTTGTGTATTGCAGTTCCTGAACTATCCACTTAGAACACTTGGATGATGACTTTTGCTTTTATTCGTGGCTAGCCAATTCTGTCACACAGCTCATGGCTGCCAGCAGATATCTGTTCTTCGTATTTTAGTCTTAATCAGCTTTAAAACACATTCCACTGCTGATTTCAGTAACTGTTTTATAGAAATAGTAAGAAAATATTATGATAAATACTTGGATTAATTTCTTACATGTACCAGCATCTTAGCAGAGAAAATAAATCTAGTTACATTACCTTTAGTATGTTCTCTTCCCCCTCACTAAGTTTCAGATGTAAAAATCATGTATTTGTCTTTCTAATATATTTCTTCTAGATATGTCATCCCATGCCACACCAAGGCAGCTCATTTTGATATAGATTGGGGTAAGGAAGATGATTCCAATCTGTTAATAGGTATCTATGAATATGGCTATGGCAGCTGGGAAATGATAAAAATGGATCCTGATCTCAGTTTGACACAGAAGGTATGTGTCTACAATGATTTATCAAGGACTATTTGCTTAGGTATTGATGCTGCTAAGTAGTGTTAGTGAAAGAGCTTATTTTATGATAAATGAAATTGCAGGAACATTATACATCAGTTGTAGTTCATACATAATTCATATCCTTCTCATGGTATATTACTAGATTTTGGAGTCTTGAGTATTTATTTTGAAGCATGCATTCTTGTCGGGAGTTCTGTTTTCATATTCTCATGTGGCTGGCACTGTATAATTTGACTTCTTTTCAGTCTTTTCCTTCTTTATTTCAGATGTTCTGATTCTGTTAATTTTGTGTTCTCAATCTTTTTAGAAGGGGGGTTTTTCTAGAGACTTAATTTAGTTTCTCTATCCCCGCTTAATCCCCCAGGTTTAAGGCTCTTCAGGTTTTTCAGTTGAAGCTGTCTTCCACTCCCAACATTGAGAGTAGCTTTACTAGAATTAGTGCAATAACTTCTTAGCAATACTGAGCAGCAGATACTGAGGAAAAGCCTGGGGTGAAGTAAACTTTGTGACAGTGCCAACAACCTATAGCTTTGGGATTTGAGGAGGTTTGTGTCCAAATTTGTTTAATAATGATTCCTACACCTGCTTTCCATTAATTTGTCTGGCTTTTGAAACTACGTATTTGTATTCTTGGCAGCTACATTTAGAAGATGAATGAGTCAGAGCTAGGGGTTCTCTGACTGACTGGTACAGGTGCCCGGAATTTCTTAGACGAAATATCAGAGTGGAAACAGAAATCTGAGGCTGGTTTCTTGAGTTGGTTTTAAACTCTGAGGCAATTTCCAAGACTTTGCATTGGTTGCTTGCATTGGTTTTATTGGAGAAAAATGAAAACTTCGAAGAAATTCTTCTTTGCTTTAAACATTCTGATGTATTTACTAGGTATAGTTGGAGTGGATTGTTAACAATATCCTTTTGCACAGCTTTTTCTGTTCTGTGTGCTGCAGGCTAACATCTCAAATTGATAGTCTGTACTCATAGCTGTGATGCTACCATTTTCTCCTCAGATTTTGCCTGATGACCCAGATAAGAAACCCCAGGCAAAGCAGTTACAGACCCGTGCAGACTACCTCATTAAATTACTAAACAAAGACCTTATGAGGAAGGAAGCACAAAGACTTGCTGGAGCAGTAAGTAAAATGTGGTATTCATTAATAAGGTACCACGATATGCTTATGGGTATGTCACCTGATCCCTTCACTTTTAGTTCTGCACTTTTTATTTGTGTAGTATTACTTTACTGCTAATTGTAGAATGTAAGACCAACTCAGGATATTAATTGCAAGTTTTGTTTTGTATTACTCTTGTATTATTTGTGTGTATTTTCTACTGTTGTACTAAGCTCTGTCTCCAGTCCTGAGTAAAGTAGTGGTTATTAGTGACAATAAATAAAATAAAAGGAACCCTCTCTTTGATGTAAAACCAAATCTTATTTTGCAAATACAGTGCAAGGATGCTTGTCAGATGACATGATTAAAGAGATCAATTTGCATTCAGGGCAATTCAAAGAGGAGGAAAACAAGAACTAAGAAGAATAAGGTGCTAAAAGCTGCAAAATTAAAAGAAGAAATAAAAAGTGATTCTTCACCACAACCCTCAGAAAAATCTGATGAAGATGATGATGAGAATAACAAGGTGAGTATCCTTCACACAATACAGATGTCTATTCAGTTCTTCCTGTTAGTATCAATTTGTGTTTCATCTTCTGCTTGGCGTAATAGAATCAAAACACCTGAATGCCATCCTATTCCTGTGGCCACTACACTTGATCTTGCATCAGTACAAGCACAAGGAAGGCTGCATCTATTTCAATTTAATGATAAACTAATAAATAAGGAATTATGAGTTTTCCAAATTGTTACAAAAGTATTACGGTTTAATTACTAGTTGCTCAGTTTGCTCAGTTTAATTACTATATTGCTCAGTTTCAACATTTTTTAAAGAATTTTGCTAGAATTGCAAATCACAGTTGTAAAACTACTGGGTTTTGCTTATGTGTTACTACTACTGATAATGATTCTTAAGGCTTTTTTATTGGGGCTGAGAAAAATATCATCAAGCTCAATTAGAATAAGCAGCATAAAAAATTGTATTTCAAGGCTTGCATATGAAAGCTCGAGTATACATCATGGCTCTCATTTTCCAGAAAGACTGTTTAACCTGGTTGGGATTTTTTACTTCTGATTATTAATCTTAGTAGTATGCTTTCGTTGTGTCTTTTTATTTTTGTAGTTTATCACATAGCAAAATCACTAGCCATAAAAATTTGGATAAAATTTAGGGTCATGTCACAGCTAATTTAAAAGCAGTTGAAATAAGCCACTGCAATTCTATAATCAGTAAAATACTCTACTTGGTTTAAAGCAAACAATTACAAGGCATTGTAATTGTCAGCTTGTTCTAAAAGAGAAATGCTTACAGAAAGACATAGTTAAAATTAGCATTAGAAAAGCCATGATAAATCTATGAAAAAATAATTTTTAACACTCTTTCAGTGTATGTATTTAAATTGTACTGTGAAGAATAAAATGTGAAGCCAGCAATAAAAAAAATTCAGTGCAGACTGCCTTGTGTTTATGGCTAAAATAATTTGCCTGGAATATAAGACTAAGATCTGTACATGTTCCCACAGTTCCCAGTACATTAGCAGGGACATCTGAACCCTAAAACTAAGCAAATTAATTATACAGACTACTTTAAAAATCACTGTTACGTCTTCGTCTCACTCAAAAGATGTAACTGCCATCAGTTGATTGACTTAACTATGTTTTAGGAAACTGCCTAGAATGCTGTCCTCTCTTTTAACAGCAGGTACTGATCACTTCAGTACTTTTGGACACTGAATAACAATTGCATTTCTGAAAACTGGACTGTATACTACAACCTTCCTAAACTACTGCCTTTAGCTACTTAGATTCCATACTGTGTGCGGTATTTAAAACTTACCTATTTTACTGCTAGACTCAACAGGAAAGCTTTTAAATCATTGGATTTTTGCTAGAAAGTTTCCATGATACGTAAACACTAAAACACAGCCCTGGTTGGGCTCATAACTTAATACCTCTTATAAGTAACTTGTTAAGTTCAAGTACTAGACAGTCTTTCATTTGTTTTTATGCAACAGATAAACAGTTTCTGTATGTGCCTTTCTGGTATGTTCAAATAAATTCAAACATGATAATGATTCGTCCACCTGTGTTATAATAATACTTTATTTATAGTATTTTTCTGTGTCTGAAAGGATATTGGTTTCGATCTCAGATCTTCTCAGTGAATATTATAAAGAGCAGCAAGTAATACTTTGTTCACCTCCAAACAGTTAAATGGGCACCTAAAAGAGAGTCTATAGCGAAAGATTTTTTTAAAGCCTAGTAAAATGAACAGTTCTGGAAAAGAGAAAGTTGGGATTCTGTTACTTTCTCCTGTGAGCATTTCACAGGGGACTGGGACAAAGCTAATTAGATCAGAGGTCTTCTAACATCTTCCATCAGTTGACTGTCCTGACTGATCAGGTCAGTTTTGCAAGACCATACTTCCTTTTAGATTTCAGTTCTTCAGTGCAACAGCCTTTAAAGGGACCAAATTTAAACTTCATTCCAAGTTAAATGGACACAATTTCTCGTACTCGCTGCCTATGCCAAATCAGTATTTACTTTGTCACATGAAGGAAGTGAATGCATAGCTCTCATATTCACTACCAACTGCATTCAGTTCTATTTGAGAGGTGATTTGATAAATCTACATCCAGAAATAAAAAATTCACAGATAAAAAGTGTTTTAATCTGATAGTTATGAAACTTGTATTGATAGAAACGCAGTTTGACGTGACATATATACTTGTATATTGCAGGATGAGATTGTTTCAGTGAAACATCTGCATAAAAAATTTAAAGCAGAAAAAGAAAATGAAGAAAAGCCTGAGCTAGATACTGGTATAAAGAAGGAAGCTGAAGAAAAAAGAGAGGCAAAAGAAAAGGAAAATAAGAGGGATTTGAAAAGGGAGAAAAAAGAAAAAGAGGATAAGAAAGAATTAAAAGAAAAGGATATTAAAGAAAAGAGAGAAAACAAAGCGAAAGAATCCACACAGAAAGAAAAAGAAGTAAAGGAAGAGAAGGTAACTAGGTTTACTTATCTTACATAGCACTGGAGAAGGCCACCAGGTTTATGTGAATGATTTTAAGATGAAAAAGTGTTGTCGATCTGATCACTTGTCATTTCATTAAAGTCTTTTATGTCATTTGAAGCTTTATTTTTACTACCTGAAACCTCAAGGACAGGCATTTGAAATGGGGAAGTATGTCTTCAATCATATGTCTCTTAATTGGACTGAATGTGTGCAAAAAATCTTTCCATTTTCCTTTTCCATTTCACAGAGAAAGTAAAATGTGCTGTCATTGAATGTCAGCATAGATTTTATTCTTATATATTGAAGAGAATGCAGTAATTATGGGGATTGTCATATATTGTAATTGCAGAACCAAAATAAAATGTACTTAAATATTTTTGTGTCTTGTTCTAAGGTAAATGAAATCAAATCAGAAAATAAGGAGAAAACTAAAAAAATTCCATTGCTGGATACTCCAGTTCATATTACTGCATCTAGTGAACCAGTTCCTATATCAGAAGAATCTGAAGAGCTAGATCAGAAAACTTTTAGTGTGGTAAGTCCCCTTTTAATAAATTAGTGTGTATACTTAATAGTCTAAATGAGGACAGTTGCTGATATTCTTGATAGTGTTACTTGGCACAGTAACACAGGTGATCTTTTGCTAAGTCTCAGATCAATGAATGTTATTGACAGTGTACTAAAGTAATTTTTTACTCTGTTCTAGCAGTTTTATTTTGGCTTTTTGCTGTATATAAGCAGGATAATTGAAAAACTTATCCAGTAGTTTGCAGGATTAACAGGTTGAGAATATAAACCCTGAAGATTTATCATCAAGAATCACTTATATATCCTGCTTCTTAAACAGCAGATGTGAATGAATGTAATTGGAATCTATGGAGTCTTTGGCTTTACCATATAATATATGCTTTTCGTATTTGTAAGATAGCAAGAAAAACTAGGATTCAGCATTTCCCTTCTGATGTATTGCAAACTTTAGTTAGTAAATACAGGAAGAAACAATGCTACAGCACTTCAAATATATTGCTGAGGTAATGTCTCTGACACCAAAAGAATTCTGTTTAGTCACTACTACTTAAAATAATAGAATTAACATTTGAGAAAAATGCATATGCACAATTTCTATGAAGTTTTATAGGTTGGCTGAGGCCTGTGGAAAAGTATCGGTGAGTTACTTTGAACAGCTGTGATTGTTTGTCATTCAGATTTCAACAGCTGTGTTTTTTCCAGCCAGGCCTGTTGGGTGTGTTGTGGATGCTGGCTGTGACAACACCAGTAGGATTCTCATGAGTATGGCAGTTACTGTCCATGGGTTTATTCTGAACAATCCAAGTTACTCACGTGTGATTTTCAGCATGAGCCTTGAGTGATTCAAGTGGATATGTCTCAAGTAGATGTGTCTCTAATGACAGAAAAATAATTTGATTTCCATGTGCAGTTAAATGTTTCTGATCACTTCTCTATTTAAGAATTGTGGTCTATAAGCTGTCTTTTTAAAAGCTACTTTAATCTGTGGCGAGTTTAACATTTAAACCAGATGCTTAACCACTTAGTGGTGTGAGATGGCAATGGAACAGCTTCTCCAGTTTTTCTGAGTTGTCCCTAGATGCTTACCTGGTAATGGTGATAGTCCATTTCATTCCATTCCAGGTATTTGTTTGGTTTTTCTAGGTTTGGTAGCATGTAGCGGGGGAAGGAGGTGATTGGTGTTTATCATTGTGCCATGGTCAGGTGCAGTCTAATTAAACATACTTAACTACAGTTTCAAATGGAAATGTTGTTCAGGCTTAACTGGTTGTACCCTTGATGACAAGGAGGATGCGCGGGTCTTGTTTACCATGCTATTCGAGTTTGATGTATGACTAAGCAAGTGTCTGCAATTTAAACCATGCAAACTGGATTTATCTGAATTTATTATTAAAACATTGGATTCAAAATATGAAAATTCAAGAATGCACAACCTTTGTCTGTGGCTAGTCTAGTCATTCCCTGTGGCCATATCTCGAGTGCTGTGTTCAGTTCTGGGCCCCTCAGTTCAAAAAGGACATTTTGGTGCTGGAGCAAGTCTAGAGAAGAGAATAGAGCTGGGGAAGGGTCTGGAGCACAAGTCTTAAGAGGAGTGGCTGAGGGAGCTGGGGTTTTTGAGCCCAAAGGAGAATCAGGGGAGATTTACCACTCCCTACAGCTGCCTGATAGCAGGTTGTAGCCTGGTAGGGATCAGGTCTTTCCATAGGGACAGGACAGGAGAAACAGCCCCAAGTTGTTTCAGGGGAGGTTTATGTTGGATGTAAGGAGAGATTTCTTTGGTGAAAGAGTGGTTAAGCAGTGAACAGCCTGCTAAGGGAGGAGAGAGTCACTATGCCTAGAAGTGTTCAAAAGAACAACTGGTTGTGAGACTTGATATAGTTCAGTTGGGATGGTGGTGTTCAGTCAAAGGTTGAGTTTAGTGATCTTGGAGGTTGTTTCCAACCTTTATAGTGCTGTATCCAAACTAGTTTTCATCTAAGTAGCATAAATTCTGCTAATATCTGCATAGGAGTAAGGTTTAAAAAATGCTCAGAGAAGCAATTTTGATCCTTTGTTGAATGCCAAGTGTAATGGTTGCAGAAAGTATTTGTTTAAAATGCACTGAACACTCATTTAATTTTGACATTGAGTTTGTATAGCTTTGTAGGTGCTAAAAAGGGTAAATCCTGCCCTACATGATGGTGCTCAAAGTTTTAGTTGTAAAATACAGTTGTAGTAAGTCCTTTTCCTCAGAAATCCTATATATTAAATTAGTAGTTTCCTGAACCCTGGTGTGGTGTCCTACCCTTAAGGGGAAAGTATCACCCTAGATTCTTGGATGCTTGCAAGGGAAAGGAACAATAAAAGTGAGAGAGTTTGTAAAAACTTAGAAAGTTTTATTAGCAAATTACACACTTGGAATGAAAATAATTTTTAGTCCCTGACTGCCATATAATCCCACAGCAGTGGGTTTTGAACAGAAAAAAAAGTGGCCTCACAGCTATCCAGCTGCTAGTGTTTCAGATATTCACATTAGCACCTTCTACACCTTGATATATGTATTTTATACAATCTGATGCTTTCATAGACAAGTGAATTTCCAATTGGATTCCAATCCAATTTGATGATCTTCCAAAGGAAACACGTAAAGCATTTTTAAGACCTGGGAGGAAATCTTGTGTTTCATTTGACTTCTAATACTGTCTTTACCTGTGGTTATATATCACAGTAAAAGGAGGGTCATGCTCTAGAATAAATTTTTTTCTTCTGAATTGATAAATTCCTTTTTTCCATTTTACAGTGCAAAGAAAGAATGAGACCTGTCAAGGCAGCATTGAAACAGCTGGACCGACCAGAGAAGGGCCTTTCTGAAAGAGAACAGCTGGAACATACTAGACAGTGTCTTATCAAGATTGGGGATCATATTACTGAATGTCTAAAGGAGTACACAAATCCCGAACAAATTAAACAGTGGAGGAAGTAAGTTATTTTCTTGGGTTTTACTTGAAAAAGGGAAATCTACAATTGGTTCCGTTAAGAAGAGTAGGTTTTAGTTATTTCTCCCATCTATTGTTCCCCCTTTCTTGTATCTTTCTGCTGTTTTATAGGAGTCTGTTAAAAGGTGATTATACATTGTTCTGACCTGTAATGGGTTGACTTTAAGTACTGAGGCAGAGCCCTGCATTCTGTCCAGAAGGTGGAGACATCTCTCTGCTTAACACTGACAGCAAATGCTGGGGACTTGTCACTACCACTGTGTTTGGTCAAAACCATTCTTAACCTTTAAAGATCTGGGTTTTCAACTTCAGGTCATTTGGTTTTTTAATAATTCCTGTTGAAAATATACAGTTCTAAAATTGTGCTGAATGCATGATTCCAAGTTGTAGAATTCTTTCTCTTTTTTTTAATGTACTCTAAAATTAAATTACATACTATGTATTAACTATGACTTGATAACAAGTATTTATCATAATGAACTCAGATGCACTTCTAAAGTGAGGAAAGAATTCACATCTACATCAGATGACAATATAAAAAGAACTGAGAAAAAATACTGGGTCTTGTATTTCATTGATAAGTTCTTAATGCAATTTGACTTACTTTTGTTGAAATCTTCATTTAGTGTCTTTATGCTTGAAAATACATCCTGTGATTATATATATCAAATTCTTCAGTGTTGCATTTTCTTGAAGAATTCTGTTAGTATAATATGCTTCTGCTGATGTTACTTCTTTTACTTGAAAATAGTAAGGTAATCTGAGATACAAAACCAAGATCCATGTCTTACTTTTTGGTAAATTTCTTATTATTTTAAGTGGACATTTGTAATTGAGCTGTTATTCATAATAATGCTATGATATTATGTGTAGATAAATACATATTTTAGCTATATTTGATAAGAAGCAGTGTAATTTATATTAAGTTAAAATGGTCTCATTAGACATACCATTCACTGGTTGCCTACTTACACAAACTTCTGGACAGAAATTATCATGTTTAAATAATAACAGTGAAGGAGCATACTGTTGCTTCCTGAATGTCCACACTTCAAATATTTTTGAACACTGTTATTCTGTAGACTCTTCTAAGCATTCCACCTGCAAATTTCTCTAAATAAATCAGTATCTTTTAATAAAACTTTACCTGTGATCATGGAAGAAAATGTTTTCTTCAAAATTTTGGCATCTTGACAACAAAAAAATTAATTTCCTCTTGTTTGGTTCCTTCAAGAACAGATTAGGCACAGATTTATTACCCCTATGACTTCCATCCTCTTTCACAGCTCTTACTTGGTTTCAAAAGCCTTGACCAGACTTTCAAAGTCGGGAAAATTTCTCTTGCTGATGGCTTAATATAATAAGGTTTGTTGGTCAAGTGTCTTATGCTGTAAGAGATTCCAAGTTTGAAGGAATTTTTACTTCCTTTATGTACCTAAATTTTTTATTTACAGACTGGTAAATACTCAGAGTTCAAACAAATTTTTAGAAGAGATATAGACATATATATATATATGTATATATATATAGATATATATAGAGATAGATAGATAGATAGATAGATAGATAGATAGATAGATAGATAGATAGATAGATATAAACTGATAGCTATGTTTTTAATATGATTTTAATTTCACAAGAATTTTACAATTCTTATTAGTACTACTGTCCATGCACTTCACGCTCTGAAGTATTTACAGTAAATATTAAAAAGTGAAAAATGGTTAAAGGAGTCAATTTTTCAAATGTTTTATTTACAACTGCATAACATTTGTTGTGTAATTAGGCAATACTGTGTACATTATATAGCATTTCAGGTTTACTGAAGTGGCATTCAAATAATTTCAGCCAAATCTATGTTCTGCTATATAATATAGGGAAAAGAATTTTAAAGAAGAATTACAGCTTCTCTTCTCTTCTTCCTCAGAAATTTGTGGATTTTTGTCTCTAAGTTTACAGAATTTGATGCCAGAAAGCTGCACAAACTGTATAAACATGCAATCAAAAAACGTCAAGAGTCTCAGGTAATATTTTCACATACTTTCAAAATACACAAGTATATATTTTCATTATTATAACTATATTACTATTTTTATTAGCTATAGAGGATTATAAAGGACATGGAAATAACACTTCAAGTTAGTATTTGTGTTTGCAGTGTAGTAGTCTCTTTTGATAGAGTATTTTTCCAGTGTATTCAGATGAACTTTGGGATTTACCAGTTAGTACATTTACCAATGTGCTTGTCTTTTTTAGCAACACAGCGATCAGAATATTAGTGGCCATGTGAATACACATGTAATTAGAAATCCAGGTAAGAAACTTTTAAGTATATTGTTGTGTTAAATACCTTAAGTGTTCATGTTTATTTCATTTTACATGTCTCCTGGATCTGTTTTCCACATAGTTAAGTACCACAGAGATTGGCAAATTTGGAAAGCTTCACTAATTTGCTGGTGAAATCCAGCAGAGTGCAGAGTGAAGCTTATTTGAGCTTATTGAAGCAGGTTATTTGAGCGCCCTTTAAAAAAATACAATTTTTGTGTTAAATTTTGGAGAGGGCAAGAGGTCTACTTAAAATCTGTAAACTTCTTGGAAATTCTGTGACTGTTTATAGCTGTCGCAGTATCACTATGATGAAAGAAAGCAGTCATAGTCTGTCTTTAGTTACAGGGGTTGTCTTCTTTGTTGCCAATAACACTGACTTTCTCCCCACATGTTCTCACACCTGCCTATTTGTATGCAGTGCTTTTCTTAATCTTGTGTTACTGAACGTTCAAGTATAGTGTCAGGGACTTAAAATCAACAATCATTATTTTAGGAATACTACTGAAATTCTTTTGCCAACAAGGTGTATCTTTGAAACTTACTCATACTAAGTCCATCCCTTCTTAGAGAGGAGGTTGCTGCCATTCTGTCTAAAATTGCTCTACTGAAGGTACCCTCTACTGACTGCCCATTTTGACACTCAGCTTCATAGACTGAATGGAGAGGTTGAGAAGTTCAGTTTCCAAGTCCTACGCATCTACATTCTAGCTTGCTTTCCTCTTAATTCTGAGGTTTTCTTCTGTTCACTGGCATTAGTGCATTTGATTTTCAGCTATTTAGATCTTGTTTCTTTTAGATGATGTCCATTGCATACTGGTTTACAGCTGACGAGTAGAAGTTTGAAGTAAAGATGTTATGGTACTTCCTTTTAACCTTTGCTTTATTAAGCAGATGTGGAAAGACTGAAGGAGAATACAAACCATGATGACAGTAGCAGGGACAGCTACTCTTCTGACAGACATCTGTCACAATACCATGATCATCATAAAGACAGGCATCAGGGAGATGCTTACAAGAAAAGTGACTCCAGGAAAAGACCCTATTCAGGCTTCAGCAATGGAAAAGATCACAGAGACTGGGATCACTACAAACAAGACAGCAGGTGAGTTTCTTGAGCAATTTCGAAACCTGGTCAGCATTCCCCTTGTGTTTCTGTAGTTACGCTCATCAGAAGCACTAAACAATCTTTTCTGAGTAACACAAAACTGCAATCATGATCTTTCTCTAATACAGTTCTGTAAATTTTACATAATTGTGGCTCTTAGTCTGTTACCAGTAGCTCTAATACAAGTAAATTCTTTTTTTTTTTTTAGATACTACAGTGATAGTAAACATAGGAAGTTAGAAGACTACAGGAGCAGAGACCACAGGTCAAACCTGGAAGGGAGTCTAAAAGACAGCCGGGTTCATTTGGATCACCGTTCCCATTCAGACCACAGGATACATTCAGATC
The DNA here is from genome assembly GCA_013396995.1 of Dicaeum eximium. Classification (NCBI taxonomy): domain Eukaryota; kingdom Metazoa; phylum Chordata; class Aves; order Passeriformes; family Dicaeidae; genus Dicaeum; species Dicaeum eximium. The sequence goes on along the minus strand of VWZP01004692.1, from coordinate 50,170 downwards.
ACCGTTCTTCTTCTGAGTACAGCCATCATAAATCTCCCAGAGATTATAGGTACCACTCAGACTGGCAAATAGACCACAGAGCTTCAGGTAGTGGCCCAAGGTCACCACTGGATCAGAGGTCTCCTTATGGTTCAAGATCTCCACTAAGTCACAGATCTCCATTTGAACATTCATCAGATCACAAGAGTACACCTGAACATACATGGAGTAGCCGGAAAACATAACAAAGACTTATATTTTCTGGACCTTCTTTTAGCCATATACAGTAAATTAACACAGTAATTGCCTTACATGACTTGAAAGATACAGACGGGATATCCTATCAGTAGCAGTACTGTTACTTCTNAAAAGTGACTCCAGGAAAAGACCCTATTCAGGCTTCAGCAATGGAAAAGATCACAGAGACTGGGATCACTACAAACAAGACAGCAGGTGAGTTTCTTGAGCAATTTCGAAACCTGGTCAGCATTCCCCTTGTGTTTCTGTAGTTACGCTCATCAGAAGCACTAAACAATCTTTTCTGAGTAACACAAAACTGCAATCATGATCTTTCTCTAATACAGTTCTGTAAATTTTACATAATTGTGGCTCTTAGTCTGTTACCAGTAGCTCTAATACAAGTAAATTCTTTTTTTTTTTTTAGATACTACAGTGATAGTAAACATAGGAAGTTAGAAGACTACAGGAGCAGAGACCACAGGTCAAACCTGGAAGGGAGTCTAAAAGACAGCCGGGTTCATTTGGATCACCGTTCCCATTCAGACCACAGGATACATTCAGATCACCGTTCTTCTTCTGAGTACAGCCATCATAAATCTCCCAGAGATTATAGGTACCACTCAGACTGGCAAATAGACCACAGAGCTTCAGGTAGTGGCCCAAGGTCACCACTGGATCAGAGGTCTCCTTATGGTTCAAGATCTCCACTAAGTCACAGATCTCCATTTGAACATTCATCAGATCACAAGAGTACACCTGAACATACATGGAGTAGCCGGAAAACATAACAAAGACTTATATTTTCTGGACCTTCTTTTAGCCATATACAGTAAATTAACACAGTAATTGCCTTACATGACTTGAAAGATACAGACGGGATATCCTATCAGTAGCAGTACTGTTACTTCTTTCCAGGATGCAAGGTCTATTATCCCAACAGAAGAAAAATATTTTTGTATTTAAAGTTTATGCTGCACTGTGCTGCAAATGCTGTGGCACTTTTTTTAAAGAAATTGAAGATGTTTACTTTTACAGGGACCTCAACACTGCCCATTTCAGACTGGATCTTACTATAAAACTCTTCATGTCGAAGTGGTTTGAGGCTGATAATGTTTTAAGTTATGTTTGTAAACGAACTTCTAAACACTGACCTGTGTTCATATTTCAGGAGGGAATGGGGAGAATTTTTTTTTTCTTAGTAAAGAACTCTCAAGGACTTTGTTCACTTTCCAAAGCTACTTGTTTACATTGTACACTGCGACCACCTTGCCGCTTTTCATCACAAGCTTGAATATTTAAATTCTGTACCAATAACTGTAAAATTGCCAGGATTTCTCCTGTTTGTGATCAGTTACAATGCCTTTTTACAAAACAAACAAACAAATAATAATAATAAAAAAAAGCGAAACACAAATGGCTGTAAATTGTTGTAAATTTATTAAATTAGCTTTTTCCCTCCTCAGGCTTTTTTTGACTGTTCCTTTCCCCACCAACTCAGGACTTCTTGTCACAGTAATGAAACAAAATCAGTGTACATACATATTTCAGTAAAAGATTTTGATAGTCACTGAATGTAAAAAGGGGGAAGGGAACTTTATTCCATTTAGTTCTCCCATTTTTGGATACTTTAGATACATGTTTTGGTTTTTGGGTTTTGTGGGTGTTTTTCTGTTTGTTTTGTTTGTTTGTTTTTGTTTTTTGTTTTTGTTTTTTGTCATTGGGTTGGGGTTTGTGTGTGGTTTTTGCTTTGTTTTTGGGGGGGTTGTTGTTGGTTTGTTTGTTTGCGGTTTTCTGGGTGTGGGTTTTTTTGCAGGGGGTCTTTTTTCCGTATTAAGCTGTCAGTGTTGTGATTGTCATGAAATGTAAGAAATACCTAGCTAAACTGTGCTCTGGAAAGCTTTTCAGGTGCATTGGTTTTAAGGGAGGTGTGTCAAATACCTGAACACTTCAGTATCCAAATCAATCAAAATTAATTGTAAATTCATCTGTTCCCTCTTCAACATGGGCAATAATGTCAAATGTGCTATGCAGGTATTGAATACTTTAGAAGATTTGAATTATGACTTTATTGATAGAATTGTTACAATGCACACTGATTGTACATAGATAACTCTATCTGACAAATTAAATCTAAACTAAAAGGACATGTGGGTCTTGTAGTTTTCTGCTGTGTTTTTCTATACTGTGTTACTTTTCCCCAGGTTTACCATAAAAACATTAAAAGTACTGAATTTTAATCCTGGTGATAAATAGAGAAGCTACCTAGCCTGGAATCATGTGGCAGGAGCTGTACCTGCTGGTCCAGATTTTCACTGCTTCTGCAGTGGGGAGTATTTTTTCCAATTAAGCAGGTTTATATGAAAGCATTACCATAAAACAATTAGCTGTCCACAGAGTATGTCTAATGATCTTACTATAGGCACAGTTGCTGCATGCTATTTAGTTGCTGCTCATTTAGTGTAGGCTAGGACTTGGTTAATTAATGCTGCTTCATTTTTTAACTTTACATCTTGACAGGATCGGAGGGGTTTGAGTGGTTCTGCTTTCAAACTTGATTGTTGAACAGTGTTTAGGCAGCAGTCTGATAAGATTGTTCATGTGTACCGTGCACATTCCACTTCCAAGGCTGGAAATGTAGAAGTCAGATCATCTCCACGGACACAATTCTTCCTGCTTGGGAAGTACACATATGCATCCTAGACATAGCATAGACAGGGAATTCCCACGGAGCCTGGTTCTCCATCAGTGTGGCTGTGATAACAACGCTGCAGCCTCACATTACATGGTTAGTCTGTACACTTTTTCCGAAGGTACCTCAGGTATCTGAAATACTTGGTGGCTTTGATGATGTGGATCTTTGGGAATTAGTCTACTTATGCTTTGTAACTGTAACTTTTACCCAGTCATATTTACAGATACACAGATCACATTTGCAATAGTTTATTTTTTCCCCTCTGGTTTTCATTACGTTGTAAGTATTTGAAGTTTGATGATGGAAATTTATTTGAAGTGATGATGGAAATTACCTTCGTTGCTGGTAAGGCCTGTTATATTGTGTATCTTCTCAATCCCATGTCCTCTGCAAATGATCCATTTACCGTTCAGTCTAAATGTAGATTTGATCCTTTCTTTGCTCATTTTTAATGTAAAGTCTTCAAGGAGTGTGTCCAGTTCTGAAGCATCCATCAGATACTAACTTGCCTGTCTTTCAATGATTTTGGGAAGTAAGAATTCTGAGGACTGCAAGAGAAGTCCTCATATAGCTATTGATAAAGGCTTAGGCGTTTTGTCTACCATGCAGGGAAGTCTAAGACTTCCATCTTAATCCTGTTATGTATTTCTAGTCTGTTACCATTCCCAGTACTACCCAAAAAGAGTAGACTGTTGTTAAGTATGGAAAAGCAGATTAAAAACTGTATTACTGCTCTTAAAGTTTTAAGGACAGAGAAATGCATATTCTGGTTGCTGTTAATTGTCCAGGGTGATGATATGGTCATCATTTACCTGCTCATAGTTGCTCTGTGTTTTCCCCCATTTTGATCCTTCATTCATATGTCATGGTGTCTGAGCAGCATTCAGATAGTTGCTGGTTTCTGGGAGTCTTTCACCACAATCAACAGGACTTGCAAAAGACTCAGGCACCACACACAAGTATGGCAGTTCCTGCAGTAACATGATGCTTCTATGAAAGGAGTGCCCTAACTCCCTGGGAGAAGTATCTTTCGTACCCTTTTGAAGCTTGGTTTGTTTTGTCCCTGTGTGATAGTTTGTCATCCACAGACATATCTTGTCAGTTTCATTGCCCTAATTGTGTAGCTGCAGGGCTCCACTTACAATATAAAATCCCAGGGAAGTACTCTGGTAGTAAAGCAGTTTTAAGGAGCTGTTTCCATCTCCAGTTTTACACATAATGTTGTGTTCTGTGACAATAGCTCTATTTGGTAGGCAATTACCTCACCATTACTTTGGAATTTCACAGAAATCCATGTAGAAAATTTCTTATTTCTCTTAGAGAGTAGTAAATAATGCTAAAATACCTGGTATGAGTTATCCATTGTTCAGGATACAGAAAGATGGGGTTGACTGAAGAGGCGTTTAAAAGATGGTTTTTTGTAAAATCTGTCTCATGGAAGGGTGAGACTATAAGGTTATTACATGTAAAACCATCACATTAGAAGCCTTGCATCAGAAGCCATTACAATTCTAGTTACAATGTCTTTTATAAATGTTTTACCTAATCAGCTATTTCCACAAAGCTCGCTAGCATCTTCATAAACAATTGCTAGTTGCTACGTTTTTACACAATTTACCGCAATGTGTCTTTTTCTATCCAATCATATAACTCTACAAAAACTTATTACTGTATCTTCTACTTTTTATCAACTTTATAACAAGTTCTATTACTAAACTTTGTTTTCTACTATCTTGCTTAGCATATTTGTTCACTTATATGAGGCCTATATCTATTTGCTTAAAACATATTTCTGCTTAAACAACAAATCTTTATTCTAATTTCATGTCTGTTTCACTATTCTATTCTAAAGCTTCAAGCCTCCTCCAGGTCAAACACTGTTTTCACCTCTATCTCTGAGTTCGTACGTTTGAAGCTTTGGGAGCTCTCTGTACTTGCATTTCCCACATCTCCCCCTTTCCTCTGATCTACAAGTACTCTATTAATAGCCTTATCAATCACCCGTTGCACACATTAAAGCAAGCAAGGTACCATTATTAGCACAATTATTATGAATACATATATATATACATACCTATTTTTAGAAGTTCTTTCAACCAAGGTGCAAAATTCCATCCATTTCACCGATCATCTAACCAAGTTCCATCATCAACCCTAGTTTTTAACGCACTTTCTTTCAATTGCTGTGTTCTTTTATGAATGGATTCCAAATGATCAGATAGATTCATGCAGACATCCCATCAAAATCTTTGCATCCATGACCATGTGCCAATAAGAGAAAATCAATTGCAGCCCTGTTCTGCAGAGTTGCATGCACCTTTGACATCTGCTAACAAACCACTTAATGCAAGAAATGTAGAATTGGTTTGCTTACTTAGCCAACAGCCTATTCGATCTATTAGCTTTAACGCAACTGCAGAGGCAAGTTGAGGTAAAAGTACAGATGCTGAAAACCTTTTTCCAAAACTCCAAGGTTCAACATCATCTTTACAGTTTGATTTATATTGATGAACAAACCTTTTACCTCTGTGTCTGTTGTCAGTGATTGTTTCCATACTTGGTGTTAGCAAAGTAAGTCTCCCCAAGCTACATGGGCCACCTGTGATGTGTGATGGAATGGCAGGCCAGGCTCTATTTCACAGATAAGAAACATCCCTTGTCGCAGCTGTAAAGGTGTGTCAACAGACCATGCAAGTACTGAGGAAGTGTAATTGCACCAAGAATTCTGGTTCTTATACATTTGGTGACAAGGAGGAACATCTTTAATCAATAATTACTCTTTCCTTGCATAGCTGAACTTAACACAAAAATCCATTTTTACAGAGCCAAGGAGATCTATTTCCTGAGGCTCTGAGGATGTTCAAGGAAGTTCTCCGGCCCAATAATTTCAAGTGTCTATAGGGTTGTGATCCCAATCCCACGTGCTTTTACCTCTTAAAACACAAATAGTTTTTTTCCTTTATTGGTCATATGTTTGCAGACAGTCCTACCAAACAAGTAGACAATGGATTTTCTGGGATTGCAGTGGCTAAGCATATGGTGTCTGATGCATTAGCTAAAGTCACCCAAATATTTGTTTTAGACTGATTAACAGTGAAAGTTGCACTACTAAAAGTGAACAAAATAGAAAGACAAGCATAACATTTGATTCAGCTCCATGCGTATCCTCAATCATTTAGTGGCAACAAGTCACTGGTTTTTGAAGGGTTTTCTCCTTGAGGCTCTCTTTCTTGGACCACTACTTGAGGCCACTTATGAGGCCTCCCCCTCGGCCTTTCCCCAGTTAAAACCGTTCATTTTTAGCTTCCTTTTAGCCTTCCTTGTGGTCTTTTCACTGACTGTGTTTTTACATCACGCTGTAAGATAATAGCTGTGTTTTTCCTATCCTCCAGTGGTTTTTTCTTTGGTCTCCCCCTCTTTTTCTTCTGGTCCTCAGTCAGTGTAGATGAGATGGGATTCTCTGGCTCATCGTTGCTCTTGTACGTTCTCTACAGCCAGATGTAGTCTCTGTTCTGCTCACATCTGTGTGCTTATTTCTCTGCTTGTGGTGTTGTCAGCAGTTTTTGCACATCATACAACTTCACATTCTTCACTAGAATCCACTTAGGTCCGGTACCTGCTGAAACACAAGCATAACCCTTGCCCCAAGTTTTTAAAAGAAACAGACCTTAAATTTGTCCTGTTTCTGGGTATCTGATTAAAATGAAAGGATTTTCTTTTAACTTTGCCTGTGTGCTGTTAGAAAAATGCTGAAAAACTGGCCGGTCTGGTTCTGCAAAAGGGCTGTTTAAGAAAATTAATAACATATAAAGCTTCATTTAATCGCATCTGTGGTGTTGCGTGTGTGACTCCCCCTTTCTGTATATCCAAAATATGTTTCAAAGTGTGATGTGTTCTTTCAATAATAGCTTGGCTTGTGGGAGAGTAGGGAATATCAAAAGTGTGGCAAACACTCCAATCCAATTAAAATGTAGCCAATTTCTGAGCTGTGTAAATAGGACCATTGTCTGTTTTTATTTCTTGAGGTAAACCTAAGGAAGCAAATGCTTGTAAAAAAGGTTGACAAGCATGATTGGCAGCTTCTCCTGTGTGTAAGGAGGCAAAAACTGCACCTGAAAAGGTGTTTACTGATACATGAATATTTTTAAATTTTCCAGAAGACAGATATTTGATGATATCTGTCTGCCATAATTGCAAACTTTGCAATCCTCATGGGTAAACAGCTCCTGTGGACATGGGAGGTTGCAGAAGTTGACAATCAGGGCAAGCATTTAAAATTGCTTTTGCTTGATCTTTAGAAATACAAAACATTGGGATAAGTGCTTGTGCATTTTGATGAAAAAAGGCATGACTAAATTTTGCTTGTTCAAAAATGTAGGGTAAGGTATTTGCAACAGCCATTGTTAATTTGTCTGCCCTTGCATTTCCTTCTGCCAAAAATCCTGGAAGCAAAGAATGTGCCCTTACATGGGAAACAAAATATTTGTTAGCTCTCTGTTGTAAAATTTTGTAAAGATGTGAGATAACGATACAGGTTATCATTACAAACATTCTTTAAAACTGATTCTTCTATTCTTCTAACTATATCAGCAACATAAGCAGAATCTGTAATCAAATTTAAAAGTTCCCGAAAAAGCTGAAATGCTCTAACTACTGCTGCCAATTCAATAATTTGCAGACTACCTTCTACTGTCTGAATGTTTGATTCCCATGTTCTAGCTGTTTGGTTTTGCCGTACTGTTACTGATTCATGTGTTTTCCCTGAACCGTCAGTAAATACGGTTGCAGCAACTAAAGACACTTCACTCAGCATAGGTTTCTCTCTAAAGCTTAATTTAGCTTGCAACAACTTATAACTTGGAAAGTGGATAGAACAAATATCTTAATAGCCTAGCAATGCAATTCATAAGTCTTCTGAATGTTGTAAAGCCCAATCAAAGTATTTATTTCTCAAAGAAAGGTAAACCACAACAAAATCTTTGCCTGCAATGGTTAACAATCTTGCTCTTGCTCTGATTATGATCTCAGCTATCATTTTAAACTCTGTAAAAATTGGTATTGGAGACCTGTACGGTAAAAAATTCCACTTTATTATTAACAAAGGATTTTTTTCTGAGGCATCCTATTGAAATACGAGACCATGTAACTGCATTTTTTCTCCCAACACAGCAAGAAAAAAGGCTTGTGATATTACACAACTGTGTGCTTGTCTTTGTTGAAGAGCTTCAGTAACTTTTTCAAAGGCTTTTTGAGCTTCAGGTGTAAAAATTCTAGGAGACCTAATGTTACAGTCTCCTCTTAACAAATCAAGAAGTGGTGCAAATTCATCATTAGTAATTCCTAAGACAGATTAATCTAATTGATTTCTCCCAGAAGTTGCTGTAAATCTTGCAAAGTGTTAACACTGGTTGAAGTTTATTTGTTGCGGCCTAATTGACTGTTCTGGCTTTTCCATACTAAATACTTCCATGGTGAGGTCTCTTGTATCTTTGATGTATAAACTTCCAGTCCAGCATTTTGAACTTCTGTGATTACACAGTCATGAGCTTCTTCCATCTCCTTTTATGTTGGCGCTGCAATAAGCAAGTTATAAATATAATGAAAAATCTTTGCTTGAGGATGCTTCTGTCAAGCTGGAGACAAGACGTGCCACAAAGCACTGGCAAATAGTGAGTGAATTTTTCATCCCTTGAGGGAGAACTGTCCAGTAATATCTTTGCAAAGGCTCTTGTCTATTGATGCTTGACTCTGAAAAGACAAAATGAGGGGTATCTTCTGGGTGAAGTGGAATGTTGAAAAAACAATCTTTTAATCGATGATAGCAAGAGGCCAATCTCTTGGGATCACTGAAAGAGAAGGAAGTCCAAGTTGTAGATGTCCCATGTCTTCTATTACTTCATTAATTCTTCTAAGATCATGTAGCAGTCTCCAAGAGTCTGAGTTTTCCTTGTGTATGACAAACACTGGTAAATTCCAGGGGCTGTTTGTTGGTTTGATGTGACCCTTTTGTAGTTGTTCATTTACTAATTTTTTAAGAGCACCCGGTTTCTTTTCTTCCAGGGGCCATGGGTCCACCCAAACAGGATCACTCGTTTTCCACGGCAGCTTCAGAGTGGAGAGTGCTGTCGTGGCCCCCATCTATTTCGGCTCCCCGCTGGGATAGCCGGTCACTTCCTCGCACAATGATGGTTTTTTCACCACGAAGGGACGTAGGGTTGCTTTTTTCCTTTCAAGCCCAGTAACAGTAATCATATGCTCACTCCGTAAGCATACTGTGGCTCCCCCAATCCCTGTGAGAGAGTCCAAAGACGTTATTAACTTCTAATCTCTAGACCAAAATACGCAAGATATGACTGTGACATCTGCGCTGGTGTCCAGCAAACCTGTAATTCTGATTGGTTATTATGCGTCAGGTGACAAGTCATTTGTGGTTGATCATGACCAATGTACTTTATCTAAAAGACATCAGTCTCCACATCAGAGCTTTCAGGTGCTGACTGCTGGGATTCTATCAACCAAACTCACTCATCTAGATTAGCTGTAAAGCAATAGCTGTTGCTATTGGGGTCTGCTTTGGAATTACAGCTGGTGGTTGATATGGTCAACCTAAGACTATAATTTCTTCATCACAGTTAGCTGAAACAATAGGTGGGTAAACAACAAGTCCCAGAAAGCAATTTCTATCTTTGCCCAAAATTTTGAAATCCTGTCTTTTCTGTGATGTTTTAGTAACTCCTGTGGGAACTGCAACATGAATTTCATATGTAAAAACCATTAATTTGGAAGTTGCCAGTTCTCATTGTGCCCTGGTGGTAATTACTCAGGGTCACTTGGGAAATGACTGATGATTTCACTAATGGTATCTGAATGAAGTCTCCAATTTTACTTATCCTTAAAAAGTTTTCGGGTTGTTGTGCTGCCAGTACTTGTGTCTCGACATGGTGGTGTTCATGTTCAGTTTTGAGTTTCCCAACAAAGGCTTCCCAGAAATATCAAATTTTGAGTGACATTGGCTTGCATAGTGTCTCCCTTTTGTGCACCTAGGGCAAAGAATAGGTGGTTTTGTGCTTTCTGCATGCTCTGGGAAGTTTTTTATTACATGCCCAGGCTTTCCGCATCAGAAGCGTAACTTTTTAGTGGTCTCTACTTGCATTCCTGCCTTAAAGGTATTCTGTTGAGGTGTCAGGTTAAGAGCAGAGAGGACTTTTATAAATCCCTTGTCCATTGCCGCAGCTTGTTTTATAAGTTTTTTATACAGTGATTCAGCTGGACTGCAAAGGATTTTTTCACATCTCTCTCCTAAAGTGTTTGCTTGTATGGTAGCTATATGCTGTGGGCTACCTATTCTACAAGCTTCAATCATCTGAGGCAAGTCTGGTTGTATATCAGGCAAAGTATGAATAATTTTTTTACATTCCTCATTAGCATTTGCAAAGGCAAGATTTCTAAGTATGTGGGGGCGTGCGAGCTCATGTCGCATTGCCTCTCAATTGCCTGAATTAAACAATCTATAAAGCTGGTGAATGGCTCAGACAATCCTTGCCTTCTTTGTGTGTAAACCCCTTCAGGGCTGCCTGCCAGCTGCACTTGCAAGATAGCTTTCCGGGCAGCATCTTTAAATATCAGACACCACCCCTTGTGGTAAATCAGCAGCTTGATCTTCAGCTCTGTTGTGAGGAGGGTCTCCAGCCAGATGGGCAGTAATGAGATTAGCATTTGCACCTCCTGCATAGTTTTCTATTAATTTATTAAGAAGTCTTCTCCACTTTAAATCCCACTAAACATATTGTGAGTCTGTTAAAATCATGGATGAGACATAACAGCAATCATAGGGTGTTAGGACATAGTTACCATAAATGCCTTTCAACAACGGTTTGAAATATGGCAAGCCTAAGCCACACTCTTTAATAGCTTTTCACAAGCCTTTAATCTCAGCATGAGTCATCAGCTCCCACCTTGGATTTTTCAACTCCCCCCTTGCCTGCATATCTCATTGGCACAGCTAAGAACTGGTCATGGGCCAAGTAAAAATTCCTCTCCTTTATTGCTTGGCGGTGAATCCCAGCTCAGTTAGTCAGTTTTATGTGTTTTTTGGAAAATCCTTTGATTTGGAAAGGATCAGGGACTCTCTAGGGTCCGGAGGGAACAAGTCAGGTTTTAAATTAGGGTCAGTGGGGCCGGAATCAAATAAGTCAATTTCTTCTTCAGAAGTACAACAATTTACTGACTTTTGCACCTCTATTGTTTGTTTAAAAGTTTCAAGCTCCTTCTTATCTTTCCCTTTCTCTGTAGTATCAGAAGCAGCTAAAGATGACTGCACCACTGCAGGCGCAGGTGCAGTTGCTGCCTGGGCAGCAGAAGCAGCAGCAGGAGGCAGGGGTGGCTGAACAGATACAGCCGCGGCAGGCACAGCATGCACAGCAGCAGCAGGGTCTGCGGAGCTGAGGGAGTTACCAAAGGTGTAGCTGAACTAGCCTGCTTGCTAAATAAGCACATGACATGCTGGAAGCAACTTAGCAGCAGCAAATGATGAGTAACTGCATCATATAGTTTAACTGCAACAGCATAAAAAATACTTTTGTCAAAAGGACATAGTAAAAGCAAATTCAAAATCTGCATTTTCGAAATTTTTCTGTACCCATCTTAAAAGATCTTTAAGTTCTTGCTTGGGTATGGCACGAGAATTAGATCTTATCAGAGTTTTTAAATGGGTCTCTCTGTTCTTTGGACATCTCTTTTTCCGTTCCCCAGAACTCACCTGATGTCTCTTTGCAGATGTTCCAAGTAGGGCTCAGGCCAGCTTGATCTAGCAAGCATGGTAATTTGCTTCCTCTCAGGAACTGGCTGGAGTTTGACTCACCCTCATTTCAGGATTCTCACCCTCATGTTGGGGTTTCCTTACATCCTCATTTCGGGGCTTCCTTATATCCTCATTTCAGGGCTTCCTTTCAGCAGCCTTTTAATCATCCTCCAGGGTGGTCCCAAGCTGAGATACAAGTCTGGTTCTTCTTCATAGTGGGCACCAATTGTTCAGGATACACAAAGACAGAGTCAACTGAAGAGGCATTTAAAAGATGCTTTATTGCAAAATCAGTCTCATGGAAGGGTGAGACTATAAGGTCATCTAGGTTACATCTAAATCCATCACATTAGAAGCCATCACGTTAGAAGCCTAGCATCAGAACCCATTATAATTCTAGTCACAATGTCTTTTATAAATTTCTTATCTAATCAGCTATTTCCACAAAGCTCGCTAGCATCTTCATAAACAATTGCTAGCTGCTACATTTTTACACGATTTACCACAGTGCATTGTTTTCTCTCCAATCATGTCTCTACAAAAACTTATTACGTATTTTCTACTTTTTACCAACACTATAACAAGTTCTATTACTAAACTTTAATTGTTTTCTACTATCTTGCTTAGCATATTTGTTCACTTATATGAGGCCTATATCTACTTGCTTAAAACATATTTCTGCTTAAACGACAAATCTTTATTCTAATTTCATGTCTGTTTCACTATTCTATTCTAAAACTTCAAGGCTTCTTCGAGGCCTTAGGTCAAACACTGTATCCATCTCTATCTCTGAGCTTGTATGTTCAAGGCCTTGGAAGCACTCTGTGCTTGCATTTCCCACAATCCATTTGAACAAAACAAGGTTTGTTTTACTGAACTGTGTTGGGACAGGCATGTAGTACTGTCATTTTATGTCTTCATGCTTCCAACAAAGTAGTGTAGCTGCACCTCAAATTTCAGTTTTGTTCTTAAAATTTTATGCTGAATCTTTTATTTGTGAAACAGCCTAGAAGCAGTAGTTAAAGAATACAATTGTGTGGGATGCTGATAGGAACAGAATGAAGAGAAGGTTCATGGAAATAGTTGCTTGTTTCTTAAGCTTTTTATTTTCCTCTCTATTCCATTTACCTATCTTAAAATATAAGCAGAGAACACCTGAGTAATGGTAAATACCTTCTGGTCCACCTATCCTTAAACTCCCATAGTGTATTTGGATATGGCCAATACAAAACCAGTATTTCTAGCGTGTGTTTTCCAGGCCCATAGCCTACCAATTTATTGGTAATTATTTTAATTTTTGTATTTTTAAAGCTTTTAGCAAGTGAAAAATTGCTTTGGCATAAAAGATGAAATTTAGTGATGATTGTTAATTTGCATAAAGATGTAAGAATTGCTGTTGTCCTGATTAAAAGAAAATAACTATTTCTGAATCTTGCATAACAAAATAATTCTGATGTTTAAATTATTTGTAGCATCTTCTTAACCTATTCAAAAACTACTCCTGAGATTGAGGCATTACTACAGCTGATCCCATATTTGCACTAACAAAAAGAAAGGCTTTGCTGGAAGGCTGGCAGTCTCAGCTATGTGTAGGATGCCTGTGAGGCAGTCAGGTGAGCGCATATTTCTTGGAAGCCAGATAGGTGACCCTGAAGGAAATGGTGCCCCAGGGTGCTTCAAGTCCCTCTGATGCCTGCTATTCAAACCTTAAGTGTCCAAACCCAGCCTGGTATTGAGCACCTATTTTTACACCCCAAATTCCCACCCCACAACTTTACCCTCAGTATTTCTTGAAGATTCTGGAAATTGCTGCTGCAAAACTTTTGAGATGTTTTGACATATAAATTTCAGATCTATATTGAGTTCAAGCACTAAGGCTGTAGCCTAAATAATAGACTTGAACATTACATATTATTTATTTGGCACAGGTTTTTCATCAGGCAATTCTGTCTTCTCTGAAAAGGAACACACAGAAATAATGGCAGAAAATCATGTGATGCTGATCACATGAGAGAAAATAATCAGAGAGCTTTTATTACTGCAGTACTCTTATATCTCCACTGTGTTTTATTTGCAAGAGAGCTAGTATTTGCTGAAGTAACTGAAGCATTAGGAAAGTAATCTTACTCATCACTTAAAATTAGCTACTGGATTTGGATTTCCCTAATTCTAGCATTGATAAGTGGCTACCTGTATTGTATAAACCAAATGACATTTTGACATTCTTTTTAATCATGAAAGAGCACAACAAACTTCAAAGCTCTGATGTCTTTTTGTAAGCATACTAGATCATCATTCTTTTCCAGTCTTGGAACTGTGAAATGTAGTCAATGACTGAGCAACACATATGTCTTAGTTTGAAAGACATGTGTCTGCTAGGAAAGACATCTGTTGCTGTTTGTCCATTAACATCAAGACTCCAGTCAGAAGGTTTTAAGATTAGAAGGCATTTATTTTGAGAAGGCTCCCCTGAAGGCTCTAATATCAGAAGGCTTTTTTAATACAAATGGAACACCTTTTTATAGTGTGTTTCGCTAATGCTAAAAATGACTGGCTATTAACTACAACATTTCTCAGTTATCATTGGTTAAGTGAGAGAAACAATCTTCTTCTGTGTTATGAGGGTAGAAAGATACCACCTGTTGTTTTGAGAAAGAATATAGTTTACAAAGATTGTTTATAGCATCTCTCTTGGAAAAGTGAGAAGTATTCCCTTGGGAAGAAAAACATTAGCAGGCCTGCAGCTAGGAAATCTTCAGAGGCACAAAGTTGTCAGGACCACAACCAGGAGCCCCCCCTTGAAATGGATAATGTAAACCCCCTCCCTCTGAATTACTATAATTTTGAAATTAAGGGGCCCTCTGGCAAAGATACGAGGAATGTAATCAAGGAGATGCAGGTGGCAGCCATGCCTACTGCTCTAGTAATGGCTGAAGGACAGAAAATGATGTCACTATGAATAATTGCAAAACCAAAGAAGACCCAGGAAGAAAATATTAAATCAATGATTGTCGCTGTTTCGGAGACAGACAAGTGACATGACGCTCTGTGTTCACGCAGCAACAGCCAGCTTTTATTGAAGGTCTTTTATGGGGGCTTCAAACTTCCCGCTCATAGTTGATTGGACAAAGGTTTCAACTCTGCTCAGTTCACTGGCCAATGATGTGGGCACATCTCTGGCTCAAAGGAATTGGCTGGGTTCCCCTTGTTTGAGCTTGAATTCAGCCAATGACTTTCATACTTGGGGACTTGTTTACTTCAATGAGCTAACGAGCTAGCTGGTTGAATTAGTGTCTGTCAAGGCTGAATTGTTTGTGCAGCCATAGACCAGATATAGCTGTCACAGTTCCCCCTTTCTGTTTTATTAAAATGCAAAGTGTTCTCTGTCATCCTTCTACAAGGGCCCTTTGCAGATAGAATGACAGGATAGCAAGATGATACATGATTCTACCAAACTTGACCTGCCTATCCTCTCTCAGCCAGTGGTGCATTCCACATATCATTGAAGATGCTACATTCATTCCCAGGAGCTATCAGGCAGGATAACCAACAATACAAGCTTCCCAATTGAGTGCCAGAGCATATTACTTAGAAGTTACAAACTTATAACTTAACTCTGTGAACAGGAAACATTTTAACTTTCAGAACTTTGGGAAAATTCAAATAATAGGGAAAACAACTTGTCCAGTTTCAGGTTTTTTGTCTTATATTCTTAAATATATAAAATCCTCAATTCATCATCCTTAAATATATAGATATAATCTGTGTGTCCCTAAATAGATGAAGTCCTTATATAAACTTTTCATCTTGAAAGTCCCATATCAGTTGCACAAGTTGTTTAGCTCACTGGCTCCAAATGTCTGCTGGAGCTTCATCAGGATGATGTTGTTTCTGATCCCAAGCAGGACATAGAGCAGGGCGGACACATCTAGCTGGTATCCACTGTGTCCCGGTGTCCGTGGAGACACACACATAACCATGTCTCCACGTAATGAGGTCCCATGGACCTTCCCACTTGTTTGTCATAATGTTTTTTTATCATTACTTTAGGTTTGGATCATTGGGTATCATCATCTTGTGACAGGAAATTATTTAAGATTACTGGGTTTTAAGACTGGTCTGGCACTGTTAAATGATTTAATGTGTACACAGCCTTAGCCACTTTGCTCTATGGAGTTTCACCACACATTCCCTCTTTTTGTTTTTCTAATGTATTTTAAAGTTCCATGTGCTCTTTCTATGATAGTATGTCCATTTCCTTCAGGGAATATCAGTTCAGTGGGCCACATCCCAGGGCTGTAAAAATTGTCTAGTTTTTTGTGATGTGTATGCAGGTCTATTATCTGGTTTTATATTGTGAGGGATATCCTAAGCAGCAAAGCCTAATCACCAATGTGCAATGGCATCCCAGCCTTTCTGCCCTGAATATACTGATGCCCATCTGGCAGAAGAGAAAGTATCGATTGACACATGCACACATTTTAATTTTCCAAATTATTGAATATGCATGACATCAGTTTGCCAGATGTGTAGTGCTTTTAATCCATGGGGGTTAAGCCCCATCTGTAATGTGGCAGTGTGGCCCTGGCAATCAGCACATGTGTTTACTATGTTGCATGCCTCTGTGCTGGAAAGCAGAAATTGTCCCTGCAGGGCTCAAATGCCTTGGTGAAGGAAGGGGTTTGATGCCTTTGCCTGAGCCAGCATATCTGGCTGTGGTGCTGTCCAGGCAGGGCCAGACAGGTGATCTGCTTGCGCATTGCCCTCTGTAATAAAACTTGGGAGATTTGTATGACTTCTAATATGAAGGATGTAATAAGGGCAAGTTCTGGCCTGAATGTGTGCCACAAGGTTTTTAGCAAGCCAAATAATTGTGCATTCTTACCTTCCTTTAATAGCACTCGGTCCATATGCCAGTCAGTAACTGTATTCAAAGGAGTGTGGGGAAAGCGCTGAAAAGCCATAGCTACAGCACATAGCTCTACTGACTGAGGTGACCCATTCTCATATCCCTCCAATATTTGCCAATCATGTGTTTTAGGGTTAGCTCAATGGACTTACTCATTTGCAGCAGTGTATGACTTGGTAAATGGTAGCCAATTTGCCCCTTGAAATTTTGTAAAGCACTTTCTAAAGATGTGCTGTTGGCACAGCACATTCAAACTAGCACCATTCAAATTCTTGTGTTACAAATAGAACGATTTTAGATGGATCTTTTGCATTCAATTGCAAACATCTTTGATGGTATTTAATAATTAACTGGGCAATAATTCATAGATGATAGGGGCTGTCTTTTTGGTTGATGGGGCAAGAACCCCACTCTAAACATGCAAAGAGTCAGACCACTAAGTATCCCATTGTCCGATGATAGCGGTAGGATGGAAATTAGCATTGAAAATAAACACAGTAGTACACACTTCTGGGCACACCTGGTGGGCCTGTCTGTGAGAGCCTGCTCTACTATTTCAAGAGCAGCTTTTGTCTCTGGGGTCAGTTTCCTAGGAGATATTAAATCGGGATCACCCTCTAGAAAGTTGAACAAGGGTGATAATTGCAGAGTGGTCAATCCCAGACAGGGCCTGAGCCAGCTTATGATACCCAGAAGTTTTTGAGCATCATTTAAATTTCAAATTTTTTGTTGAAAATTGAATTCTTAGGGCTGCATGGTCTGATACATAATTTTAAGTCCAAGGTACTTCCAAGGTGGTTGCTGCTGTACCTTTTCTGGTGCCAGTTGCAGCTCAAATATTTTTAATGCTTGCATCAGGCTTGGCCAAATTAGTGAAAGATCTTCTTTAGCTGGAGTCACTAATGATATTAAAATATCATTCATATAATGGTAACAATATGCCCCTGGGAATTGTTCCCTTACTGATGAAAGAGCCTGTGCAACATACCACTGGGAATTATTTTGCAAAGTGCTTTTAGCCAAGGTGCAAAGTTCTATCTTTCAAACAAATCTTCTAACTCGGATCTATCATCTGTTTTAATTTGCTTTGCTAAATCTTTCCGGTTTTGAAGCTGTTTGTGGATAGATTCCGAATGGTCAAACAAACTCATGCTACACAATCCTTCAAATCTTTCACAAATATGTCCATGTGCTAATAAGAGAAAATTGATGGCCGCTCTGTTCTGTAAGGTTGCATGTCTAGCAGCATTAACAATTTGTTATCATATCACTAATTATAATGGAAGTAGTATTGATTTCTTTGCTCAACTAATGCCTCAATTAGTTTACTTGTTTCAGTGCCTCAACTGAGGCAGGTTGAGGTAAAAAAAAAAGTTGATATAACTTATTTTGCAGAGCTCTAGGGTTTAAAAGTGCAATTACAGTTTTCTTCGTTATGATGGGCCAACTTTTTTCTTCTGTGTTTTTTCTTAATGGCTTTTTTTAACCCTAGTTGCTATCACAGTGAGCTGTTTGATAGGCTACCTTTAATTTTTGAGGGAATGCTCTGCCAGACTCTATCTCCACAAAAGAGCCAATATATTTTTGGCAATTTCCGTGGGAATTTGTCAAGATCAACCGGCTGACTGTTATGGGGCACCAGAGTGGTACAATTGCACTAAAAACTTGAGTTTCTCTACACAGGATGATGGGGAGTAACATTTAATTGCAGATCTCCCTGATACTGAAACTCAGCACAAAATTCTATTGTCAAAGAACCAAGCATTTCTAATTCTTGAAGTTCAAAGTGTATTTTAAGAAGATCAGGGGCCTAATAATACCAGCTATGGGATTTGTCTCATTGGCTACTGCACATCAATAGTTGTCACAGTCAGATATTGGCTGCTCTGTGGCTGGCACTGGCACACTGACTAAACAGGTTGCAAAGGGTTTGTCTGGGCTTGAATTGGTCAAACGTGGTGTCTGAGCCTGCTGACTTGGCTAAAGCAACCCAAACATTTGGTTTTTGTTGATGTACAGGCATATGTGCACTGCAAAAGCAAGCAAGCAAAACTAACAAGCACTAATATATTGTTTGATCTAACTCCATGTTTTTGTTCAGCTACTCTTGGCAAAAGGCTTTTCCATATATTTCAATTTTCAAGTAAATCTTTTGGTACATTTGGCTTTTGTGTTTTCACAAATTTGTTCAGGGACTGGCCAACTATAAGGCACNAAAGTGCAATTACAGTTTTCTTCGTTATGATGGGCCAACTTTTTTCTTCTGTGTTTTTTCTTAATGGCTTTTTTTAACCCTAGTTGCTATCACAGTGAGCTGTTTGATAGGCTACCTTTAATTTTTGAGGGAATGCTCTGCCAGACTCTATCTCCACAAAAGAGCCAATATATTTTTGGCAATTTCCGTGGGAATTTGTCAAGATCAACCGGCTGACTGTTATGGGGCACCAGAGTGGTACAATTGCACTAAAAACTTGAGTTTCTCTACACAGGATGATGGGGAGTAACATTTAATTGCAGATCTCCCTGATACTGAAACTCAGCACAAAATTCTATTGTCAAAGAACCAAGCATTTCTAATTCTTGAAGTTCAAAGTGTATTTTAAGAAGATCAGGGGCCTAATAATACCAGCTATGGGATTTGTCTCATTGGCTACTGCACATCAATAGTTGTCACAGTCAGATATTGGCTGCTCTGTGGCTGGCACTGGCACACTGACTAAACAGGTTGCAAAGGGTTTGTCTGGGCTTGAATTGGTCAAACGTGGTGTCTGAGCCTGCTGACTTGGCTAAAGCAACCCAAACATTTGGTTTTTGTTGATGTACAGGCATATGTGCACTGCAAAAGCAAGCAAGCAAAACTAACAAGCACTAATATATTGTTTGATCTAACTCCATGTTTTTGTTCAGCTACTCTTGGCAAAAGGCTTTTCCATATATTTCAATTTTCAAGTAAATCTTTTGGTACATTTGGCTTTTGTGTTTTCACAAATTTGTTCAGGGACTGGCCAACTATAAGGCACTAAGTTGTCCTATTTACACTCAGATTTGGGTAACTTTGGATTCTTTTTAACACAGTGAACGCCACATTTTTGCCAAAAGAGCTCTACAATACCAATGATTTTTACAATGAGTTTTAACATTGATACAAAAGCCAAAGTTCACTGTTTTTGCCGGCTGGGCAGGGGATGTCAGATATGACCCATAGTCTCCCTGTGTGGCTCATGTCTGCGTGCTCATTTCCTTGCTTGTGGAATTGTCAGTGCACTCTTGTGTCTGATACAGCTTCATGTTCTTCACTGGAATCCACTTATGTCCTGTACCTGTGGAAACACAAGCAAACTCTTTGCCCCAGGTTATTAAAAGAAACAGACCTTCGATTTTTCCCATCTCAGGGTCTTTAATTAAAACTGGAGGATTTTCTTTTTGTTTTGCCTGTATGTTATTTGAAAAATGCCGAAAAATTGGTGGATTGGGTTCTGCAAATGAGCTATTTAAAAGATTAAAAACATACAAAGCTTTACTCAACCTCATCTGAGGTGTGGCTTGGGCCATTTCCCCCTTTTGTTGGTCTAAAATGCATTTTAGAGTTTGATGTGCCTTTTTAATCATTGCTTGACTCGCAGGAGAGTAGGGAATTTTAAAAGTGTGATGAACACTCTAATCTATTAAAAATGTGGCTAATATTTGAGCTGTGAATGCAGGGATATTGTTTGTTTTTATTTCTTGGGGTACATTTAATGAAGTAAAAGCTAGTAGAAAATGTTTACAAGTATGATTAGCTGTTTCTTTTTTGTGGACAGAAGCAAAAACTGGACTTGAAAAAGCCTGTACTGACACATGAATTTTTTTAATTTTCCAAAAGATGGGTATTTGGTGATACCCGTCTGCTATAGTTGTAGGCTTTGCAACTTTTGTGTGCTGACAGCTCCTGTAGAAACAGGAGGTTGTACAAGTTGATAATTAGGGCTAACGCTAATAATGGCTTTTGCTTGACTTTTAGAGATGCAAAACATTTGCACAAGTGCTTGTGCATTTTGATGGAAGAAGCCATGACTCAGTTTTGCTTGTTCAAAAATGTTTGGCAAAGTGTTTGAAAGAACTATTGTCAGTTCTATTGTCAGAACTATTGTCTTCTTGCATTTCTTTCTGCTATAAATTTTGGAAGTGAGGAATGAGGTCTGATATGAGAGACAAAATATTGGTTAGTTCTGTATTGCAAACTTGTATAAAGATATGAAAGCTAATGATGTAGGGTACCATTTGTAACATCTTTTAAAACTGTTCTTTTTTATTCTTTTAACAATACTAGTAATATAAGATTAATTTGTAATTAAAAGGTTTTGAAAAGAGCTGAAACATTTAAATACTATATGTTAACTACTGCAGTTAATTCAACAATCTGAGGAGAGCTTTCTACTGTTTGAACATCTGACTCCTTTGGTTGGTTGATTTTGCTATACTATTACTGATTTGTGTGTTTTCCTTGATTTATCAGTGGAGAGAGTTATAGCACTTAAATGCTCTTTATTTATCATGGGTGTTTTTCTAAAACTTAATTTTGCTTGCAACAATTTGTGGCTTGGGTAATGAATAGAACAAACACTTGAATAATTTGACAATGCAATTTGCGAGTCTTCGGAATTTTGCAAAGCCTAATTAAGGTAATCTCTTTTTACAGGTAAATAAATAATTACAAAATCTTGGCTTGCCATAGTTAGCAGTTTTGTTTTGGCTCTAATTGTGATTTGAGCTGTCATCTCTATGGCTGTAAAAACTGTTTTTGGAGATGTATAAGGAAGAAAAACCCACTCAATTATTAACAAAGGATCTTCTTCAGAAGAGTCTAATTGAAAAATGAGACTATAAAGTTTTTTCTCTGAACATTTTTTTCTCTTAACACTGCAAGAAAAAAGGGCTTTTCTGGAGCACAACAGTGTGCTTGACTTTTTTGAAAAGCTTTAGTGACTTTTTCAAGGGCTTTTTAAGCTTCAGGTGTTAAAGTTCTAGGAGATGCGACGTCACAGTCTCTTTTCAGTAAGTTAAAAAGTGGGGCAAGTTCATCATTAGTTATTCCCAAAACAAGTCTGATCTAATTAATTTCTCTTAAATCTTGTAAGGTTTTGACACTGGTTCAGAGCTGTATTTTCTGTGGCTTGATTATTTATTCTGTCATCCTTTATTCTAAATATTTCTAGGGTGGGATTTCTTGTCTTTTTGATGTAGAAATTTCTAATTTAGCATTTTGAACATTAGTCATGACACTGTTTCAAGTCTGTTCTATTTCTTTTTGAGTTGGTGCTGCAATGAGTAAATTGTCTATGTAATGTAAAATCTTTGACTGTGAGTTTCTTTGTTGGGCTGGAGACAAAGCTTGTGCTACAAAATATTGACAAATTGTAGGAGAAGTTTTTTTATCCCCTGCGGTAAAAGTGTCCAGTGATATCTTTGTAGTGGCTCTCCTCTATTGATGGCTGGAACTGAAAAGGCAAATTGAGGAGCATCTTATGGATGCAGTGGAATGCTGAAAAAACAGTCTTTTAAGTTGATGACAACAAAAGCCCAATCTCTTGCAATCATCAAAAGAGAATGAAGTCTACATTGCAGGGGTCCTATGTCTTCTATCACTTTGTTGATATTTTTCAAGTTGTGAAGTAATCTCTAGGAATCAGAAGTTTTCTTGTGCACGACAAACACTGGGGAATTCTAAGGGCTATTGTGGGCTTGATGTGACCTTTTTGTAATTGTTAATTTAATAATTTTTTGAGGGCACTTATTTTTTCTCTGCTAGAGGCCACTGACTCACTCAAACAGGGTTGTTAGTTTTCTATGATAGCTTTAGAGTGGCAGGTGCCACTGTGCCTCCCATCAAAAACTCACTTCTATTTTTGTTCCACACTGGGACAGTACATCACTCCTCCATATTGTGATGGGTCTCTGCACCACAAAGGGACAGATGATCGCTGTCTTCCCTTCAGGACCTGTAACAGCAATTATGAATTCACTTTGCAGACACAGTGTGACTCTTCTAATTCCTGTGCGAGCACCCATGGGTGCCACTAGATTCCAATCGCTTGGCTAAAACACGAGAAATTACAGTGACATCTGCACCAATGTCCAGTGTGCTTGTGTCATGANCACACCCAAGTGTGAGGGGGTGAGAGCACTCTGATAACAAACCCTGCGCTGCTGCTCCTGCCCGCCCTCGCTCTCTGGCAGTCTTCAAGGCACAGAATACAACATCCAGCATAGAGAGAACAGACGATTTGGGGATACAAGCATTATAAAGTCACCCCAGGACAGCTGGTAATGTTAACAGTTTTACCACAGTGTGTTAGACTGCAAGTCAGCTGTGGCCGTTCACTGCTGACATGTTTTACTTAACGGACATCAGGTGCTGGGCTAAAGCTCTCAAGCATCATTTTTCGGCATGCAGCTCGCTTAGTTAAAAGTGGAGTCTCTCAATGTATGTCTTGCTTAGCTATAGTGATGGGCAATGCAACAGCAATAGGTATTAGTGGTTTTGGTTGACTTATCACTGGAGCACTATAAGCAAGAGCTAAAACCATCAGCTTTTCATTACAATTTACTGAAACAACAGTTGGAAAAACTGAACGTCCAAGAATTATGTTCTTCTCTGCCTATAATTAAAAAGTCTTGTCTCTGTTGTGAAGTATTAGTAACTCCTGTGGGTATAAATTCATGGCAAAAGTATTTTTAAAAGTATGTTAATTTAGAAGTTGCTAGTTTGCATTGTGCCCTTGCGGGTAATAAGTCAGGGTTGCTTGGGAGATGACTGGTGATTTCACAAATTTTATCTGGTTTGGGTTGCCTACGTTTTCTTGTGATTGAGCTGCCATTATTTGTTTCGTCATGTGGTGGCGCTGTGCACTCTTGTTGGAGTTCATTGACAGGGCTTCCTTTCTATGTTAAATTTCAAGTGACAGTGGTTCACATAGTGTCTCCCTTTTCTGCACCGAGGGCAAATATTAGGCAATTTTGCAATTTTCATTGTCTTATAACAGTCCTTTTTCAAATGACTAGGTTTTCCACAGTTAAAACATGACCCTTTAATGGGCCTTAATCAATTAATCATCAATCAATGTAATGATTAGGGCCTTTTAATTGGATTTATAATTGCTACAACATCGTAATTTTTTTTCCCCCAGAAAAGCCTGTTCTGGTAACAACTCTCTTCATGGCTGAGTAGCAACTTATTTATTTTTACAAATAATTAGTTCATGGTGTTTCAGGCAAGCTAGCGAGTAATGACTGGCAGCACCTGAAGGAACAAGAACTAGATGAAGGCAGGTCATGACAAACCACTAGCACTACAAAGGTCAGAAGTAAAGGATTAGAGATGGCATCACAGATGCTGATGTACATGACTTTTTAACTTGACCTGCCCACAAGGGTTTGCCACCACTGAGATGTCTCTACAAACAGTGTTACAGAAAGTTATTCCTCTGACATACCCCACCTATAGAAAGTGGAAGTAGTTTTAATCCAATATACTCTTTGAAAGCAGGTCTCATACACTTCCAAGCAGAGCATTTTTCCTGAGAAAGGACAGCAACTTGCTCTTTTATCACTATCAGATGAAAATGGTAAGCTCAGTAGGATAACTATTGCAGTCACCCTGTCAGATTTTGCCCTTTTCTAACCCAAAGATGGGGCAACTGAGAGGTGTTTTTAAATCCTTTTATTCCATTTTCAGTCTTATATGAAGGGTGCGACTATACAGATGTTGTAATTCACGCCATCACAATCAGAAGCCAACTATTTCCTAAATACAATACATTATAAGTGTTTCTTGGCTTGCCACACGATACTGTGAATGTCTTAAAGCCAATCATCTAAAACTACCCCTCATGGGTGTTGTATTGCACTGAGTAGTTCGTTTAATTATTATTTTCCACAGGGTGGTTTGTTTTGCATCACATGGTGTGTTCGGTCCTCTCCCCCCAAGTCTCTGGTGTTGGTCTCCCCTGGGCTTGTTCCTCCCTTCAACCCTCCCATCAGTTGTATCCCATTGGCTGTAGCTCCTTTCCTCCCCTCCCCACTCCCGCCCTGGGTTTAAAATCTCGCGCCACGCGCCCTTTCTCTTTCCTCTCTTGGAATTGTTCTACATTAAAGCTGTGGAACTTTGGTCCCAAGAAGAATGAGTGTCTCTCATCTTCTGCTTTTGTCCTTGTCAGTGTGGCCGGGTTCCCAAGCTGGCCAAAGGGATTACCCAAAAAAGGAGAACCGACACGCGGGTTCTATTACAATGCATCTTTCATAGCTCTATTTCTCCAAAGAATCTAATCTTATTTGCAAGGCCATCCTTTGAAACTTTTATTCTAGTTCCATCTCTCTCAACGATGCCTGTCCTATTCCATGGAATTTCTAAGTCAGCATTTCTTATCTAAAAGTTTGCATACAGATACATCCTATGTGGGCCTTCTGTCAAGGCCCTGAGATCTCTCTACAAATCCATTTCCCACATTAACCAGGTAGGCGAGAAACCTTTGTTTAAACATATCCTTCACACAGTTTGGAGTGGGGATTCAAACAAACACCTCTTACTTTCTAGTGAAATACATTAATAATAGGCTGCATGGTGTGTAAGGCTTTTGGCAACCTCAGCTGTTGAAACTGTTTTGCTTTCTGTAAAATACTTGTATAGTAATGGCTGCAAGGACACATCCAAGAAGAGCCTAAAAGATTAAATAAGATACTCTTATTAGAAAATGCAGCCCTTGTTCATCTGCACACTTGTTATATGCTGTAAATCATTCAGTGGAAAATGTAAACAGTCTGGGATTTCAAAACCAACATTAAGATTAGAAACACTAAGATCTTACCCACTTGGTCTCTCTCCTCTTTACCCTCTGACTTCAGATTCTTCATTTTTCTTTTCCACCCTCCACCTGACCCACAGAGTGCTTTGGGGGAACGGGCCAGTACAGCAAACATAGGGTGGCCTTGTTGCCTTCTTCAGTTCTACTTTCAAGAGAAACAAACATTAAAGGTTTCAGACTACAGGCAAGACCTAGGTCTGGTGTGAGATTTTCTCAGGCCAAGGTGTCTCCATCAGCCAGGGAGACCATGGGTTGTGCAAGAAGTGCTGGATCAAGTGGCTTGCCTCTAGTGAAAATAGATTGTCCCTGGGTGTGAACCTAGGCTGGAATTTCAAATGTAGCCATCAAGGGCAAGACTAGTTTCACCTCACTTCAGCTACTTAAAATAGCTGTTTCATCCTCTCCTGGACAATAGCAATAGGCATTTCCAGAAGATAATTCGATCCAATCTAAAATGTTGACATTTACTCCACCAACTACAGAGGCAGCTTACAGATTTTGTTTGCTGAATTTAGGTGAAATACCTCTCAAGCACTGAAGTATGCCTCCAGCGCCTTTGAGGCACTTAAGACCTCTGGACTTAAGTCTGGATAAAGCTATCCCCCTGTAACACCACAAAATGATGTTTATTCAATAATAACTCCCAGCTATTACTCTCACAAGATGTGAAAGACCAGGGAACTTCAACTTGCCTCTCCCAACTCCAGCTCACCACTTCACTCTAAACAACTCCACCATCACCTGCCAAACATTAGTGAGCAAGTCCAAAACCTGCTCAAAAGGTCCTGCAAGTAAACCAGGCAGATGACCAACATGTGACTTTGGCTGGGGTACAGCTACAACCCTCAAGACTGCTTTCATTTTCTGTGCTCAGCAGCAAAATATAGATTCTTTAAGGGGGCTGGACTAAGAAGAGAATTAGATATCCCAGAACATCTGGGATCAAGTTGAAAAGGCTTTACTGTGTGTCTCAGTTTTGGATTTAGACACTTCACACACTAACTAGACATACAAAACTTTTGTAGATACAGCCCTCAGCACATGCTAAATCAATGACACGTACATATTTTGTGTACACAAAGAAGTAATCTTCTCTTGTTACGGTGTAGACAGAAGTGGAAATTAAGCTTTAAAACTGTGTAAAATAGTGTAAAATAATTCCTATAAATAAGGTACTGGCATACCCCATATGACATACTTTTTTATATCTAGTTAATGAGTTCTGATATATACCCATGCACAAAGACTGTAGTCAATCTTACTGTTCACAGTTAATTTAGTAATAGCAGCTTTTAATGTCAACAAAGTTTAGTTACAAAGAATTTTGAATCAGATCAGATGCAACTGTTTTACATCAGCATCACAAATTTACCTGCATACTTGTACTTGATCTGTGGTTATGCTGCTCTCCATAACAAGGTAATTAACGAGAACTATAAAATCTAATAAACAACACTGATCCCCACAAACTCTGTTTATTTTGAATACAGTTTAAGAGAAGTAGCAGCATAATACAGAGAATGCTTATCTTGTAAAAAACACAAAATACCTGCTAAAAAAAGGGAATCATTACTAGTCCTGTTTGGACATTGTATAGATAGCAGTCTTCAATAGCTGGAACAAAGAAAGACAGAAAAGAATTTGCATCAGTCAAGACATAGATGGGCATTAAATAACCAAAGCATGAAAATTTCAGTTTTAAAGACCATAGCTGTACTTACATGAAGAAAATGAATGCAAGATTTTAAACTGTGCTGTGTGTCTCTTCTCAGAAGAGAAGAAAGCCATGAGACTCCTGGGCTTTTTTTCAAAACTTGTCCATTAATGAAACTCTCATTAGGCAGTACAAAGCTTGCAGAATTGCTTGCTTCACTTTGGAGTGTATATAAGTGAACAGACACTTGCACACAGCCTCAGAACTCATAAAACAAATGCATGGTAGTCATGATGCTAAAGTAGGAGAATTGTAAATAATTGGCAATCTATTTTCTGGCAGTACAGCAGCAGTCTGAAAGGAAATGCAATACTGAAGGTCTGTAACTTGACCATAAGAACAAAAGGTTGTACTCTCCGGTTGTATTCCACTTAACCGATGGTCCATGCAGATTTTTCTTCCAGGTAAGTTTTCCAGAAAGAAAAACAGAATTTTTGGTCTGAGAGGCAATTGAGCCTACTATTTCTTTTTATAATACCCTTGTTTAGGAGACGAAATGTTTTTGTGTGTACCCGTCTATACACACAAAATAAAGGTTTAGGCATACAGTCTCTGCCAGTCCTGCAGCGTGCTTACTAAGGAAGTTGTCAGACTCCACAACTACAGAGAACTATCATCATCTCTTGTTAGAAGCTCTGTTAGCATATGGTTAGGAGTGCTCTAGAAGACACTTGCAAAGACAAAGGCCAGCAAACAAATAGCATCAGTAATGGCTCACTGGTTGTTGCATTAAAATACCGATGATCACATTACACAGCCTTCTGCAGAGCTTGTGGTGTTAGACTGCCACCTGTGAATAAGCTCCTACAGGTATCACAGCTGCCTTCTGTGTACAGTAAATGTATACATATTTAAAGCTCCTTTTCCTTCTACAGCAATTTCCACAACTCATTTCACTGATACATCTTCCAGATAAGATCATTTCTCACACACCTCAACTTCTAGCTATAATACAAGCTTAGCGAAGAAACATTCACAGTTGGGATTAGGTTTATTAGGTCTGTATTTCTTTGTATGTATCTGACATAACTTCTTTTAAGTTTTGGCACTTTCAATTTACCTTCACACTGTGTAATTAACCTTGCAGCTGAAATACTCCATATATATTTAGCAGATCATCTTGTTCCACTACGTTCTGTAATCTTGTTAACTCTTCTGTATCATTTATTTAAATTTCACTACCTCTGCTTTAGTTTCACAGAAAATAATTTTCTGTTCCAGGGTTCTTCTGGTCTGAGAGTTCTCCAATAACTTGACAAGAGGATTTTATAATGTTGCTCAGGAGGGATGCAGCAGTAACACAGATTCTGTATTAAAGTTCTTAGTATCTCTGCAAACACTACAAAGGAACGGTACAACTAGGATCCTGAGGGAATGGTTCCTCATCTCTTTCAATAAGCTCATCTTTTTCAATAAACCAGCTGGGTTTGCAGCTACTGGTCATTTACACATCTTATATAGCAGAGGGAAACAAGCATCTGCAAGAAGTCTAACAACTGTAATCAGGACATTCCTATGCAATATCCTATCCATCCTATTTGGCTAGGAGACAAACTGAGAATTTATTTATAGATTACCTGCCCAGTATGTGGTCTACACCTCCAATTTCTGTGCATCCCACCAGGGGTCACTTATACCACCTTACTGATGTTCCTCACATGGGGGAGGGGGGCAGGGGGGTGCAACTGTTCTTCTATTATAATAATTTAAAATATTTACACACTGCACAGCCACTCCTTTACATACACACAAATACATATTGGTATACTGATGAACCACATCTATAACATTTTGCAAAGACTGATACATTGTGGGGTTTCCAAGAATGAAAAAAATATAAATCTGTAGCCTTCTATAACATGGACAACTGGAGGGCCTGTGGAGCCCTCACACAAGGTGTTCCCTGTAAGTTTAAGCTCTCCCCAGAGACCATTCACTAGCTCCAAAATATACACATTTGACATTAACTAAAGGTCTCTTGGAAAAACCCAAAAGTTAATTCAGTTAAAAAAATGTGTTAAACCAAGTAGTACTTAGAGAGTGCACTGAGTATTTAATGTATAATACACAGTTACTCAGATACACACATATATTTAATATGTAAAAAATAAAGTGCTTTTTATCAGGTCCCAATGCAGGGACACTATAAAACTTTTCAACAACTGTAAAATAAAGAGATACACAGAATACTGAAATAAACCTACAGGAAAACAGTAAACATCTAATCTGATGGATGCCCCAAGACAAAACATCCCTTCATATACATGGTATATCCAAATATATTCATCTTTACTCAATATATTATGACAATATATATTTCAAAATTTTGTTAAGAGTCTAAAAAAAAAAATTGTACAAATATGCAACAAGGATCAAGCACAGAAGTCCAAGACTGACAAAGAATTTGCTATCCCTGCCCACACCATCATCTCCACTCCTGGGAAAGATACGCCAATGCTCTTTGCTGGGGTGCAGTGCCTCCATATCTTGCAAGGCACTGTGAGCAGCAGCTGTGAAATTGGCATCGCCAGTGGTGAGTAGATCAAATACACACGAGTAAAAATAGATGTCCTTCACAAGCATCTTCTCATGGCATTTGGTGGTGGCTGTTTCCAGTGTGTACCCTGATCTGGGATGAGACACAGCACCCCAAGGAATCAGCTTTCTCATCACAGGCAATGGCAAGTGGCCACTCTGATCAATACGTTCACTGGAAGGGCAGCCGTTCACGCACAGTTGCAGATCCTGGCTCTCCTCATAGGCCATGACCAACTCCTGGGGCATACGAATGGCCAGGGTCAGGTAGTGCCCAAGCTGGCGGATATACACCGTGGTCCCGATGTACCTAGCATGCATCTCAATATATTTGCCACTGACTTTCTCCACAATGTGCAAGCTCCTAGTGTTCCCATCTCCTCCACTTGTTGTACCATCCACAAAAGCTGCAGGCAAGTCATCAGTCATTGCTTGATATACTTTCTGATTTGTACAGTCTTGGTATGATTTGAAGATAATAGTTATCTGTGGGGGACGGGAAAGAAAAAAAGCAAAATTAGTGGAAAGAAATCATCATCTCAATCCCTTTTCCATTTTGTAACTGAATATATCTGGAACTGCCCACTACCTTAAAACCTGACAGCTGTCCACAACTCATGCCTAAGGAAAACATCCTGTACACTTGCTCAAAGCAGTGTTTTACTGGACAGCAAATGTTAAATTTGTTCTTATGTTGGTCTGGAAGCAGGACTATCAGCATGTGGCAACAGCCTTGAGGTCAGGAAAGGAAAACACTTTATATTTAATTAGGCAGCACAACTACCTCCTGCCTCACAGTTTCTGAACACTTTGGAATGCATCCTGCAATGACAGAGAACCGTAAGGACTGAGAAATTCCCACAATGCTGGCAACAATGGCAAAACCAGAATGAGACCATGCAAAATCAGGGAAAGGTACCAAGGGGTAATCAGGACCAAGAAGAACAATTAGTCAAATAACAGCTCAGGGATCCTGGATACGTTAGTCCTAGGAATTGAGAGATCTGACACTTTGAGTCCACTGTGCTAGAAAATGTGCCCACAGAGAAACAACACAAGATTGAAAGATACTCAAAGATGTGCCTTTGAAGAGTGAGTGACTTTCAACATCAAAATCATTAGCATAAAGTAATTTTTTTTTTTTCAGATTAGAACTAGCCTTTTAAACCTTTCTATTTGTTGGAGTAAGTCACAAGGAAAGAAAAAG
The DNA here is from genome assembly GCA_013396995.1 of Dicaeum eximium. Lineage (NCBI taxonomy): Eukaryota > Metazoa > Chordata > Aves > Passeriformes > Dicaeidae > Dicaeum > Dicaeum eximium. The sequence continues at coordinate 19,254 of VWZP01004692.1, read as the reverse complement.
CAGGTCCTCCTGTCTTACTTGAAGGGAATAACTAGGCTATATGGCAGACCAAGTTTGAAGTGTCTAGCAGCTTTTCCTAAAACAAAAATTAGAATGAGAATTCAGATCTAAGTATTACAAACAGATATGCTACTTCCTTTAGAGGAAGAAGGACTAGAAGAGAATGACTACTTGAAAAGGTCAAAAGACATTTTGCACCAAGAATACATATTTTAATAATGATTTTCATCATTGATTCATTATATCTAATTAGTTACAGTATACGATTTAAGTAGTCTACTACAAGAGTCAGATTACTTCAAAACATATCAGAAGGGATTTTTAAACTAAGTTAAACTTAAAATTTGTTCTACAGCAACCTCACATTTTAGTTTCAATTAACCATCACACTTCTGCACAACGACTTTTATTTCTGCCTCTCTGTTTTAAAGTAAGAGTGAGAGGTTAAATCAAGAGTCAGTTACAAACAATTTGAATAAAACCTCTGCCCTCATTAGCCTAACCTCTCTACATCACTTGTATAAGACACCTGTCTTCCCACCTCTCTCCTTCCATCGCAACAATTTCTTCTTCGGAGTATCCAGACATTTCCTAAACAATATTACATTTATTTTCAGTATTTCGTTCATCCTAGGTGGTTGATGCTTTGTGAGGATTTGTCTCACAACATGGACACTACTTACTATTTTGACTTCATATGTTCTCACTAGTGCTGATCGGATTTTTCCAATGGTTTTTCCTTGCAATAATCAGTTACACAGCATGAGATTCATCAGCTACATAGCTTGAGACCATCTGTAGTCAAGTAATTCGGTAAAGTGATATCTGTGAACCACAGCTGAGCTGGAATGCCTATGCCTAATATCCTGAAAACACAGAAGTGCCCCTGTTGCTACAAAGATCACCTCACAGCTCTGTGCTTAGTAAAGTAAGCTCAGCAACCTACAGAAGAGAAACTTGAGGTCTCTCAAGTGTTAGTATTTCTGCATATAATCCAGTATTTTTGCATATAATCCATATATCCATATAATCCATTATGGATTATATTTCTCCATATAATCCATAATGCAGTAAAAGGCCTTTTATTTTATATAACACAGTTTGGATGAAACTGACTTCTATCTCAACCTGCTCAAACACAGAGGCATAGCTATTTCCTTGAGCACAGTTGTGTTCTTCTGCAAGGAAAGAATGATATACACACCTAGAGTAGTAAAGCTCTAAGTCTCCTGAGCACTTGAACAAGCCTGGAGCCAAAAAGAAATCTCATTGTTTTAATGACACATTGAATTGGCTGCTTGATTGAAACATATAAGCAAGGCAAAATTTATCAGGAAGTAGCTACCAAATCGCTCTCTCCAGAACTCCCTCATTTACAAGAATGAAATGCACACAATTTCAGAACACAGAGGAAGAACAAGAAGTCTTCACCCTAATTTAAGATTAGCAATAACAATGCTAATCTTATGATGAGAGCTGAAAGACTATTAGATGTATAAAAGTCTCCATAGATTTTTCAAGGATACTCTAACCAGAGAAATAACAGAGACCCTTAAGATTTTCCAAGTACATACTTATATTTAAACATTGCAGCTCAAGACACTGATTTTGAATATTCTGTTGTCTTTCACGTGACATCCATCTTATCCATAGGCCAGATCAGTAAAACCAGAGTGCTGCATAGGCTTTGCATTATCACACACTCCTATTGCAATATCATGCCCTGGTACTGACAGATACTCCAGAACCTGTTGCAAAGGCAGATGAAGCAAAATTTCATTGCAGAGCTTTCCCTCTTTAAACTCACAAGGTACCAAAGAGCATTAAAAAGTGAAAATGGTTATTTCTAACAAACTCAACATATGTGATATATGTTTATGTACCTACAGTACTTTTCACACCCTGTCTGGGTTGCAACAACACCTTCACAAAGCTGCTTATGCAGTACTGTTTAGAGACTAGAGATTAGCTGCCCTTTCTAAACTTAGGATGGAAAAATCCAAATGCCAAAATCTTCATATAAATAAGGATCTTTGAAACTATCAGTGGGTCAGCCTTGTTCTTCGGGCACATACAGAGCTCTTCTGCAGTGAGGCATCCTGAAAGATGAAAATAAAGGCTTATCTGAGGCTACAATAAGCAAACATCAGCCAAAGTGAGATTATTAAACCAAAACAAACCCCACACATACAATATGCACATTTAATTTTGGACTTCTTCCTCCCACTCCTATTGATGAGTACACTAATCACAAAGCTTTCTTAAATTCCACTGCACATGCAAAACCTTTCAAAGATGGTGTTACTGAGCTGTAAAACTGTCATTTCTAGGGAAGACACTAATGTATTTGTAGAAGGTTTAAGGCTTGTGTTGCTTACACAAAAACAACACTTTCAATTCTTGAGTTCTTGTACTTGTCTTCCCTAGTGCCACAATGCAATTACAATGATGAGGTATCACCATACGTTGTTATTTTACTATACATTTCATAGAATTCTAGAATTGTCCGGGTAGAAAAAGACCTCTAATATCATTAACTTCAACCATTACTATAACACTGCCAAGCTTGGAGAGGAGTAAGTGAAAAAGCACCCAGTGGAAAAGGACCTAGGGATGCTGGTTGTTCAGCCGGCTGAACATAAGCCAGAGTGGGCCTAGGTGGCCAAGAAGACCAAGGACATCTTGGCTTGGGTCAGACAAAGTGCAGCCAGATGGACCAGGGCAGTGACTGTACCCTGTACTCAGCACTGCTGAGATGACACCTCAAATCCTGTGCTCAGTTTTGCACCTCTCACAACCAGAAAGACTGAGGTGCTGGAGTGAGTCCAGATGAGGGAAACAGAGCTGGGAAGGATCTGAAGCACAAACCTGATGAAGAGAAGCTGAAGGAGCTGGGGGTGTTCAGCCTGGAGAAAAGGAAGCTCAAGGGAGACCACACTCTTCTCTACAAGTCTCTGAAAGGAGGTGGGAGTCAAGTGTCTCCTCTCAAATATCAAGTGATAGGATGAGAAGAAATGGCCTTAAGCTGTGCTGTGATGATTTAGATTGAATATTAGAGAAGATTTCTTCACTGAAAGACTTATCAAGCACTGAAGCAGACTTCCCAGCCTCTTGAGTCACCATTCCCAAGAATGTTTTAAAGGCATGTAGACATGGCCCTTACAGATCATGCTTTGTGGTTTGTGACTGGATGCAATGATCTTAAAGGCCTTTTCCAACCTAAATGTTTCTATTGCAGCCTCCAATGAAACTGTAGTATAAAGCTACTTCTACGTACTAAGACGAATTCATCTCTACCTTAAGCAAAATGTCCCTAACCCTAACCCAAACCCTAACCCTCTCCACCCCTCCAAACAGCGCACACAATAAACAAAATTTTTAAAACCCCAATGTTCTATTTAATGCACTGTACAATACTCTTCCTACCTGGTCCCTGTAACAGACATTTATTCTCACAGAACTGCAAAACCACTTCCAAGACAGGGAAGCTCTTTATCTTTATCTAGAGCTGCAGAAATCACACATAAATAATGCCAGTGACCTACTCAAAACCTATGCAAGAAGTCTGTCAGAAAGAAAAAGAAAAAAGAACTTAAACCTATACTCATTTTCCCAGTTACTTGCTGACGATCTTCCTTTTCCATCTGAAAGGCCCTAGGAGCCTATGCCAAGGTGTCCTGGTTTATGACAAATTTCGGAAAGACCCAGAAAAAAAAACCACACGGCCCCTCTCCCCAACCGGTTCGGGAAAAATTTCCTCAGAGAGAAGTGGATAAAACCTGTTTATTTAACACTCAAAGCACTCCCCAGCACAAAAACAAAATTAACAATACCCGATGACAAAACTCCTCTCTGAAGAGATGACAAATTCAGAAAGCCTCTCCTGTGGATGTTTGCTCTGTTATCAGTCCCTCTGGCTCTTGGAAAGGCTGCCCAGAGTGGGCCCCGGTGGGCCGCAAAGTGCAGGCTCTCGGTGCTTCCCCGGGTCCCCAGTCTGGAGCAGGTTCAAACAGTTCCAAGAAAACGGACAGAAAGACAGTCCAGGGAAAACTTCTTTGCCTCAGCTAGCTAAATTAACTAAAAAGCAGGAGAGCCCTGTTCCACTCAGTCCGTGCCCAGACACCAACCACCCCAGCAGCATGTGGGGGAGTGAGTGTCTCAGATAACAAACTCCGCGCTGCTTCTTCTGCCCGCCTTCGCTCTCTGACCCAGTCTTGAAGGCACAGAATATAATATCCAGCATAAACAGAACAGACGATCTGGGGATACGATCTGAAGCATCATAAAGTCACCCTAGGACACAAGGGGCATATGCACATCAGGCAAGCTCAAAAAACTGGAGTTTCGAAGTTTCAGCTAGACCACAGAATGTAAAATAGATTTGTTCATGATGAAAAACAGATGTTACTATGAGTAACACAAACGTGCAAAACAGCTACAAACAAATTGTCAAGAGCATTTTTGTGAGTAAGTAGACAACTCTCACAAGATGTGCTCCTCCAATTAAGGATTTCAAGGAAATTTTTCCTGCTTTTCATACCTTCATGCCAGATGCAAGGTGAGGGGTAGGGGAGAAACAACATGCGTTTGTTTTCCTCACATTCTTACTTGAAGTATCCTCCTGGCATTCTCATGTCCTTTATAAACTTACTGGATAGTCCTCAGACTGCTGGGGTTCCCATAGTCTCTTAGGTTTTGGAGAGAGAAGAAAACTTCACATATAAGGTTGCCTTCATTACCAAGTCCTTTGAAGTCTGGTACAGCAGAAAGCTAGGATAAAAGTGAAAAGTACTAACTCCCTACAAGGGAAAGTGAAGGTTTTCACCTTTCCAAAGGACAATGGGCTGAAGATTAACCATTCCGTTTCTAAGGTTTCTTAAACCACTTCCTCTAAAAATGCATTCAGGAAAAACTAAATCTTCTACTCTTCCTTTCATTAAGCCTGCTTTAGACACGACTAATGAAGTTAGTATTTGCTTTGGCTTCTGTACAATTTAAGTTCCGCATATACCTTTGTTTTTATTTCTCATTAAACATCTATTTCAAATACATGCAACAAAAGAACAGCCAGACTAACAAAAAGGAACAGTCTGAAAACTTTTCATATGATGAAGGTGGAAGACCTATTGGCATGCTTTCAGCTAGAGATTACGCTATGTAGATAAATGTCACATGATAAATAGATTGATGAAGTGACATTAGGTCTTTAGAGGTCCTTTAAGCTACCCTATGGCCAAAATCGGTCAAGTACATCCAGCAGCAGTCAACCACCAGCCACTAAAATTGAATACTTCCAGTGGAAAATGTTACAGGAGTGAAATTAGCAGTGGTAATGTAGCTTGACAAGCCTTTTCTATTACATTATAGTAGTCTGCTCCCACAAGAAACAAGAGTCAAGAGCATGCATTAGAGATATTAAATCTTATCTTCTAAGTCTTTTGTACATTCAAACAACCTTCCTTGCCTACAACAGGTATGCTAAATTCTGTTATCTGCCAAAAAAAGAGAAGAAAAATCAAGGACTGTGTAACATGTAAGATATATCAGCATTTCATATTTCTAGTATCATAAAACATAGATCTTGTTTTATTTAATTGCTTCTGCACACTTAGCTGTACTTGGGCAATGACAGGGACTACTAGAACAGAAGAAAGAAAAAATTTTTCTGAAATCAAAGAAAAAGACAAAAATAACCCTCTTGAGAATAAATAAAGACAGAAGGCACACGTTTTAAAATCATACTTTCACTCAGTATGTACATACACTTACTCCTGGTGCTCTCCTCTTTATCTCTTTGAAAAGACATATACCAGCATAATGTGCTACCACAGTCAATCATTTTCAGAATATGGCTACACTTAAGATCACCTATCTACTACAACCACACCCTAGCCATCCACACAATTTGTACACAAGAGTCTCAGCTTTTTCTTCTAGCACTATCAGGAACAGGAAATAAAGAAAATTCTGCAAGAGTTTAGCAAAGCTGAGGATGAAAGCTTACTGTAAATTATGAAATGCAGCTTTTTCTTCCACTTATTTAAGAGTCTTTAGAAAAAGCCACAGGAGGAGATTGTAGAGGACATAAGTCTCTTTCGCAAAGCTTACTCATATTGGCCTCATTCCCTTATTTTATACACCTTCAGAACTCATTCACAATGAAGACTGTTTTTGAAACTGGCACAAGTTAAGAAAATGTAATTCTGAGCTTCAGCCCAATCATACAAGCATTCACTCATACAAGCATTGCCAATAGTCAATATCTCAGAAGCCAGCACAAACTTAATAGTAAAACTGATTTTCCTATATTAATACTACTGCCCAGCCAACTTCACAGATGTGTAGGCTCTACCCTACTATAACAGATAACTCCTGCTTCTGACTCCAGTAATTAAAAAAAAACTACTTCCAGGCTTAACAACACAGTGAAAAATTCTTTGGTGTAGATGTCTTGAAGCTGTGTACATATAGCTTGATGTAGCTTGACAATACAAGAGCTACACTACCACAATTTTTAAAAAAGCCCTTTCACTCCAAAAGAGGTATGTGACAATATCAGCTTCAAATGCACGCTCAAGTAATTGATGGACACGCTTGCTACCCGCATTCAGCAGAAAGACAAGGACTTTTCTTAAGTTAAAGAAATAGCATCAATATCAAATACTAATGGATGTATTCCTACTCTTGAGTCCTCAAGTATCTGAGAGGAATGCAATCTTAATTAAGTCTTGCCTGTCTCAACAAGGGTTTAATATTCTTGGCACAATTTTAAGGCTTGTTTAGTAAAGCAAAGGTACTAAGTCCTTGTCACAAGCATTTAGCTTGCTACCTCCTCTCAGTTGTCTGCAGTTCACCCTCTTGTTTTGGCTCTGAACCATCAGTGTTTTGGTAACCAGTTTTTTGTGCCACTCTCAGTATTACTTGTTTTCTACTGTTATAGCTGTGAAGTTTAGAAAATTAATAAAAATCAGAGACATACATTCTTTTCATCTTTAAATTCCCTTCCAATCCAAAGCATTGTATGATTTTTTGAACTTCTAATTAGTGCAGAGGCGTTCACAGATGTACAATAATCAATAACTGTTTTAAAGTATTACATCAATATCATTACAGGCTTGTGCAGTGATACAGACAGGTCTTCTTGTCATAAGCAGGAGCAGAGGGAAGAAAATAACCTGTTTTGTTTGATGCTCATTAAAGAAAATGCCAAGAGTTTTTTACTTTTTTATACTACTGCATAGAAGATTCTCAAGCTAATACACTTGTTCAGTGCCAAGGGCTAAATGACTTACTTAACTGTCTTGGCCTTTTCTCCATGCATGCACAGTGCACAAAAATAATCTGTACCTTGTTTGTTGCAGTAGCACTCGATCCTGGGACCACGGGCACATTGGTCACTTGCACTGATAAGTAGTTATTGTCTATAAGGGGCCAAGCACCTTCCACTTTGCATGTCTGGAAGTGATCCTTAAAAGTCCTCAGATGAGGATCCCCAAACAAGCCACAAAACAGGTAAGTAGGAGGAGGTGTCTTCTCTCTCCCCTGATGTTCTCTCATTTCTGTGTGGCCACTGTAATTGCAGGGATCATGGGTCATTTCAGGGTTGGTGGAGGATGTGGGTCCATCTTTGGTACAGTTTCTCTGCGTCATGAGATCACCGATCCCAAGCACTGCAGAATGGTAGACTAGGTTTCCACGGCATACTTTGGAATTGCGATAGGTACACAGAGAGTATGCCCGCAGGGCCTTGCAGAACTCCAAATCAAAGTCCTCAAGAGCTGCGTTTAGATGTGAAGTGAAGGATACAAAATCAGTGGTGCACTTCTGGATTCCACAAGATGTGTGCAGCTGGCAGTCACCTAAACACGAAATAGACAGCAGAAAGACATAAAGCAAACCTCTTATGTGGCAATACCCCTTTCCACTCTCACAAGTACCATAGAAAACAACTTGAAAGAAACTTAAAGTGCTCAACCATTACAGAAACACTGCATTTTAGAAAAAAAGAAGTTGAAAGATAGAAAGATAGCAATGGAGAACATCTCAGAGGCTGACGGGACTCATGATGTCTTAATCCATCACTTCATATTGTCCAGACGAAAATTAAGAGCACTAGGTCCTGAAAAGTACAAGCCAAACATTTCTTTCTAAGGTGATACTTTCTAAAGTGATGATGCAATTCTGTGTTTAAATTAATCACTTAATCAATAAGGAAGTCTCCATTTAGTCTTTAAGTGCTTTACACAAGTTACTGAATTTTTATATAGAATTCTGCCCCTCAGAAGTATGTGGTAAAGGCAACAAAGTACTGTTGTTTAGACTTAGATTGCTTAGATGTTAGACATGTCAAAAGTCTAAAAATGTTTAGACAAAAACTAGAATTAATAAAACAAAAATCAAGTTCTCTTCTAGAAACTAGGGTTGGGAGGATGAGTAGGTAAGCAGACAAGCAGTTTGCTTTATTTCCCTGTCACCGCCATAGCTAAAGCTTCACTGCTCGTTTTTTTCAGACCAAAGCATGAAAAAACCCAGTTGTCTGAAGTGCAAGTTTTCAGCTGATGCACCTGTACATTGCAGTAGCTGTACCTCTCAGAGCATAATTCAGTAATAAGAAAAGGGGGAGAGAAACCCTCTCCCCAAAAAAGCCTGAAGTAATTATCAGACATGTACAACTGCTACACAGTTCAGTTTACATGAGCAAACCAGTCAGACTTTATCGATTACTTGATTTCCATTAAAAAATGCAATCTACAGTTAACATCCTTGCAAGCAAACCTAAGTTTTACCATTGTCTCCTCCATAGTTCTCACAGGTATGATCTGAAATCCTTCCAGATTCTCATGGCAGTTAACAACAGCTTTCTGAAGACAACTTTTACCAAAGAACTTATCAGGAGTAAAAATTAAATGAACGAGACACAGTAAGGGAAACAGAGCCACACTTTTCACACTGGTTAAAAACAGGAGGACCCCAGTCTAGGAGAGATCGTATTTCCTGCATCCAAAGAGAAAATGGACTTTCATAAAGAATAGGTGAACAACTTCAGGCAATAGCTGTCCAAGCCTGCAAAACTATCTACTAAAATGCATCTAAGGGAACACCTATCAGAAAAAGCAGGTTTTGAACGCCACAAAGACACATGGAAGAGTTAAAAAAAAAGGGAAAACTAAATATATGAGAAACTCCTGAGCTGTGAGAAATGGAAAATAGGCTGAATAACATTTTCCATTTTTAAATAGCTGTTTTCTGCAATGCACCCAGTGATGAGAGGGTATCAGCAATTTCTCTGCCCGCCCCTTAGCTGACCTTCCCGAGTCAGAATTCACATGACTTCTCTGAATATCCAAACCATGAATTTATAAAGGCAATACGTTTTGCCAGTGATGCGTAGCTAACACAAATCTCCTGTCAAAATCCCAGGACAAGACAAAGTAGAATGAGGAACTCTCCACCTACAGCTAAGCATGACCATGAGTTGTGTAAGTAAGCTGAAAATTCCTTTGTGCAAGCCATGCATACCTTTACAAAATAGAGAAAAAAAACCCCAGCAACAATCATATTCTGTGTGTTCAGATACACAAAAAAGACCCATACCAAGCAAAATGAGAGGGAATGCTGGGTTTAGAGCCAGACTTCCAAAGCATCGTAACTTTTATTTCCCTTCAGTTGTATTCATAATATTATTTTAATCACAAATAAACCAGCCTAGCTGAGAAAGTGTGTCAAGTTATCAAACAGTCAAACAAATCAGAATTTTCAGGGCTGGAAGGGACCTCTGGGGATCATGTAGTCCAACGCCCCTGCCAAGACAGGATCACTTGGACCAGGTGACACAGGAACGTGTCCAGATGGAGCATGAATGTCTCGAGAAACTCCAGGACCTCCCTGCCAGCCTGTTCCAATACTCTGCCACCCTTAATGCAAAGTTGTTTTTCCTCATGTTAAGGTGAAGCTTCCTGTGTTTCAATTTACAGGCATTGATCCTCTTCCTGTCGCTGGGCACCTATGAAAGACGGTCTGGCACCATACCCTCGGATGGAGATATTTGTACGCAATAACGAGACGCCCTCTCAGCCTGCTCCTCTCTGGACTACACAGGCCCAGCTCTCGAATATCTCCTCATGAAAGGCTCCACCNTGACACAGGAACGTGTCCAGATGGAGCATGAATGTCTCGAGAAACTCCAGGACCTCCCTGCCAGCCTGTTCCAATACTCTGCCACCCTTAATGCAAAGTTGTTTTTCCTCATGTTAAGGTGAAGCTTCCTGTGTTTCAATTTACAGGCATTGATCCTCTTCCTGTCGCTGGGCACCTATGAAAGACGGTCTGGCACCATACCCTCGGATGGAGATATTTGTACGCAATAACGAGACGCCCTCTCAGCCTGCNAGCAGCAGCAGTCCCAGTGCGGCGAGCGGCCGCCACAGGGCGGCCAACGACGGCTCAGCCCTGGGGGCGCGGAAGGGCGCAGCGCTCCCCATGCCCGCCCATGCAGGTCCCCGGGCCGGCGGCAGGACGGCGCCACGGCATGAGGCGGCTGCGGCGCGGGCGGGCGAGGGACGCTCTCCACGGCGCTCCCCCCTCCGCCTCCTCCCGCTACGGCGGTGCGGCCGCAGCCACGGGAGCGGAGCGTGACGCGACACGCACAAAGGGACGGACCCCGAGGGCGTGGCGGCGGCTGTGCCCGCGCTGCGTCCACCCCACCCCTCCAGCTGCTCCCTCTCCTATTGGCTGCCCGGG